>JAAOAN010000387.1:0-10048 GCA_013396205.1 Fusarium mundagurra | reverse complement strand
TACTAGAAGTCCCAGAAACGGCCATACACTACACCCATAGCGTCTTACAAAGCCATCTCGTTTCGCCATTCTCACGACAAGAGACAGCGCGTTCACCTAAAGCATCGGGTAGGTTCTCCGAGGATTTAATGGATGCCGATACAGACTCAGCCTGGTACAGCTCTGGGAGTTTCGAAGAACATGATCCGCACCGCATTACTTCTACAGACAGCTGGACCGCCGAGCCAGCTGGTATGCGTCGCACCCCGTCTGGCATGTTTATGCCCTATGAGGAGGCGGTTACCTCTTCAAACAAGGGGATGTTTTGTCGCATTATTGACACCGTTAACACAGCCAGGGACATGGCCTACGTTATTTGGAATAGTGGCTGGAGATGAAGCTTTGGAATAATGGAGACATTTTTACTTCTTGAAATGACGACTGCCTTTCCTTCCTTGCCTGTCCAGCTCGCCATTGCAAGCGTAGCTGCCGCCGTGCCAGTGCAAGACCACCAGGGCATCGTAACGTACATCTTCGTGGGAGCACTGGGCTGCCCGCTAGAGTCCAGCTGTCCCTACCTGGCGCTGTTGCCGGCGGTGTCATCCTAGTAGTCAATGACAATATCAATTGTACGAATATTTACTAGCAAAATGCCGTTAAAATCTAACCCTTTCAACGCTGACCTTCTTAAAGACCTGCTTTACAGATGAAGTCAGGGTTTCGAATGCGCCGAACAACCCTGACGGCTAAGTCTTTCTCCAGTCTGATACTATCCAGGACCACCTAATGGATAACCCCACCTAATGGATAACCAAAATTTCGCTCCGTCCATACAAAATCCAAATTTTCAATTACACCGTATTCGGCCAGGAATGAAGATACTTGCAAAGTAAGACCTGTACTATATTGCTTTTTTAGTAGAATTTTCATGTCGGTTTAAATTTTCCCCGTTCCGCCTCGTGACCTGGTTCCATAGCCCTTTGAATTCTTTTGCATTTCACCTCATGTACCCTATATGCGACTCCATCTACTCAAGCCGAGTTTTCACCTAATTTACTCGACGGAACTCCCTCCGCAATGGTTTGTCGTAACTATACCGAAGATGACGTAGCTGAGGCTATATTAGATATCACTGATAGAGGCCTCTCACAGAATGAGGCGTCCCAGAAACGTGGAGTGCCTCAGTCGACCCTTTCTGGTCGACTTTCTGGTCAAGCGAGCAGGAATGAACGTATTCAGGCCCACCAGCGCATTACGAAGAGCCAAGAGGAGACTCTTATTCGTTGGATGTTGCGACAAGAGTCTCTGGGTTATGTTCTCTTGCACAGCCAGCTCCGTGCGTGTGTGGAGGCCATCCTCAAACAACAAGGCGATAATAAGCCTCTGGGCAAGCACTGGACCACGAGGTTCGTCAAGCGTCACCTACAACTATCTACAAAGCTTGGAAAAGGCCAGGAAGCCGCCAGGTTCGACGGATTTACTCCGAAGGCGGTCAATTGGTACTTCGATATCAGGGAAAACGAGTACGGCTGGATCAAGCCTGAGAATACAGTTAACGTGGACGAGGGCGGCATCATGGCGGGTTTTGGTAAGTCTTCTACAAGTACTCTATGGGTTTTTATAGGACATAGCTAATTGGTTGTCCATGAGGCCTGGACAGCCTCGTAATTGGGAGCTCTGACCCGAAGAAGAAGGCGATGTTAAAAGGCGTCCAGTCGCGCACTTGGACCTCGTTTATTGAGGCTGTCACCGCAACTGGCCGTGCTTTGAAACCGGGAATTATCTTTAAAGGAAAAGAGCTACAGAAGCAGTGGTTTCTTAACGAATTCGAATTGATAGCGGACTGGCACTACATCACATCACCGAACGGCTGGACCGACAACCACATAGCTCTCGAGTGGTTGAAAGACGTCTATCTACCTCAAACGGAGCCTCGTGATGCATCAGATGCAAGACTTATTATCCTTGACGGTCACAGAAGCCATGCACAGGTGAGTCTTTCGGGGTTTTCAACACAAAGTCTCCTGCTATAAGATCGCTGACGAGCAGTCAGAACGAGTGGATAGCTACATGCTTTCTGAACAACGTCTACTGCTGTTACCTACCCGCACATTGTTCCCATGGCTTACAACCGTTAGACAATGGAATTTTTAATGTCATCAAATGTACATATCAAAAAGAACTCCAAAAGCTGGCTAGTTTGACCGATTCTGCGCCAGTTGACAAAGTCAACTTTATTCGGGCATACGCGAATGCCAGAGAGACGGGCATGAGGAAGGATATTATCTTATCCGGCTGGAGGCTTACTGGAAATTGGCCTATAAACCGTCACAAAGCTCTAACACATCCGGAAATTCAACCAGACAAAGAAACACTGCTGGAACAGTTCCAGAGACCGAGCCCTCCTCCACTGCACTCAGATGATACGCCGAAAACGAGCCGGCAAGTTAGGGAAATGGCCAAACAGCGAAGCCGTCCGACTAGGCGGAAGTACAGTAAGATCGCAAAGGGGTTGGAAGCTTTAGAGATGAAGGTGGCGGTTCAGAATGCGAGGATTACTGGTCTCGAGGAGCAGATGGCCCAGCTGCGGCGGGGGAAGAAAAGAAAGGCGATACCAAACCCGAACCGACGATTTATGGCTGTGGCGGAGGCTCTAACGGCCGCAGAAGTTCTTCTTGGCTCAAAGGAGGTAGAAATAGAGGTGGATGTGGACGAGGAGGTCGAGTCGGTGATTGAGGTGGGTGTCAGGTCAGAGGACGAACGTGAGGACTCTACGGTCGTAACAAAGCACTGCCAGCGCACACGGCGCGATTGGGAGGCTAAAAAAACCACGCAGACAGTAAAATTTGAAGAACTTTCTAGAAACTTTCTCCAAAACCTAATTTATTAATTGAGAATGGGGCCTATTTTTGTAGATATTAAAATTTGGACGTTGTATGAAAGGAGCGAAATTTTGGTTATACATTAGGTGGTCTTGGATGGTAGTAAGGTGGGAGTACCGGTACCTTGCTTTAGAAGGGAATTGCGCAGCTAAAAAAAAGTCCCTCTCCTTTCCGTCTTCATCTTGGCGTCTATCTACGTTTCGTCTACATCGGTAGATAGATTCCCCACCATGATTCTGTATCATGGTGAAGTGGTGGAGTTGTGTGAAGAACGTCATCTGGATTCCGCAATTCAAGGGTTCGAAGGAGTTTCGTGGGTCCCTTTCTAGATTCAAAGAGAGCTTGTGATTATCCCCGGGGTGCGTCGTAGGACGCGACACATCAAGCGAGAGAGCGTACTTGTGCTCGTCATGGGCAGCAAATCAGGACGCGCACCCCAGGCTCGACCCAGAGCCCAAGGGATGTCAAAAGCTCTGGATTCCGTATTTACCGCGCTGAACCAGAGGCTGCATTGTTTACCTGGCAACGGCAGAGTTGCGTAGTCCTCGAGAAACACCAGAACTGGGAAGAACGTGGCCTGCTCTGGGGATTCAAATCTAGTTGAGAACAGTTGATGTGTTCGATTGGCGGCCAAGATTGTTCTCGCGTACTCTATCACAAGTTTCTTTCTTGTGGAGATGATTCTCAGACTACAGGCTTCAACCCCATGCTGTCGGTGTCATTTTGAAGACCAAGCACGGATGGTTTAGTGAAGAGTTGTTAAGGCGAAGAGCTTCATACCGCGCACGGACGAAAACCGTGTATGTAGTCAAACTACTGCTGGTAACTGGTACGGTAGATGTAGCTGGACTGCTCATGGGTCAAGTCTTTGGGGACCGTGTGCGAACCTCATGGTTGATATGCTTCTTCGGGTTTCGGGCGGATCGACATCGCTTCAAGTTATAGTTTCCTTAGAAATTTTGCATAGTGGAGGCCGCATGCATTGCACAACGTCCTCCCTCCATCAGGTCCGCGTCGCCATTCAGGGGTGTCGATTCGGTCGCAGCTATGGCATCCGCCAGGTGGAACCGCACGCTGCCAACGTTCACGTGAGCTTTGTCTTGTTTTCCTCGCGTGACGAGCCTTACACTTCGTCGCTTCTTGACCTCCGTCATACCATACTGGGGCGTCATTGCATCTCTGTGCCTAGGCACGTCATGCTCCTCTTCGTTGGAGCCCTTCAACTTGGCTCCTTCACAAGTTCGCTCGTTCTGAATTGATATTTGCACCAAGTCTCTCACTTGTTCCAGAGAACGCTTAATGATTTCAATGTTGCTGAGCATGTCGCTAACTTCCTGTCCCGTCGGCAGTCTTTCGGGGATGAGGTGAGCTCCGTGCTGCTCATCGGCAATTCGGCTGTGCGCTTCGACAAAGTTAAGAATCATGCGGGATGATGACCCAATCTAATGACAGTCAGCATTAACGACCTTGCATACTCGCTTAGTTCGACTTACTCGGCTCAACGAATACTGATAGCTCCAGTTCTCAAAGTATATCTTGACCGTAGCATCATATAGAGCTCGAGTAGCGTAATCGGCCTCTTCAGCGTGACGAGGTGCCCTTGGATCACAAAGACCTGGGACATGAGGAGGAACCGCGTGCCTGGGATAGCTCATACAAGCGGGCAGAGGCATCTGGCGAGGAGATAGTTGGCCGGTTTGGTAGGCAGCTGGAGCCGGAGGCGGAAGTGGCGGAGGAGAATGCGCATACGCTCCGTTGAGAGGATGATGAAGCTCAGGAGGCTTCTGCTGTTCAGGACGGCGGTGTTGAGTAGGGATCTCTGGCTTAGCTGAGACCCTCTGGCGGCGGTCAGAAACAGGAGACGGTAGCGGCCGGTTGGTGAAAGGAGGCCCAGGGGTATGCGAGAAGGCGGGAAGAGCTTCCTGTCGTGGAGGGAAAGGTGAAACCGTGTGCAGTGGCTGCAGAGTGAAGTGCTTCTCAGCTTCGGGGAACGATCGAGAAACGGAACCGAAAGGCGATGAAGGACTGAGCCCCAGCTGAATGCTAGAGGGAGTTTTAGGAGGATAAGGGCCTGGTTTGGTTCCCTGAATGACCTCAGGGACCGGAGGAAGCGATTGGCGATTCCAACGTTCATGATCGTGACCGGCTTCCGGGATTCCACAAAAGAAATCATGTTGAGGAGCTGGCACTAGATGAAGAATGGGGATAATTTGAGGAGAAAGATGGCTGAAATACGACGTCTCGAGAGGATCCCTTTGAGATAGGACGAGTGCTGTTGGTGACGCTAGTGCGAGTGGTACGGTTCGGGTAGTTGGTGGGGTTGTCCAGAGTCAGCAGAATGGCGGCTGTACGAACAAGGGGTTGTTAACATAGAAGGGACAGACATATACATGAGAGGAGGCAGTGTTGGAAGAATTGATGGTTCCCCCTCAACTTCAGGATTAAGGTTCAAGATTAAAATTAAAGTTTGATGTCCTAAACCTCAAACAGTAGGATCTAGGACTCAAGGACTCAAGGCCTAGAAAGAATCAGTCGAAGATATAAAGCCTCAAAGGTCCTTCCAACTGCAAGGAGAGAATAATAACAATCAATTATCAACTGTACTCAGCATCCATGCGTTATCCAACAACATAATCAGTCGGTCATTAACCGTTCATCATTCCAGAGGCTGAACGCCACATATCGAATGTCGCCAGGTCAGGGCTTTTAGCGGCATAAGTGTGATCATCCCTACGTAGTAGGACACTGCACTTGCAGCACTCAGCCATACCTGACCCGTGAATTATCACTGATATGCAATTTGAATAGTAAATAATTGGTTAATGCAACAAGACACTGCCTATGTCCTAGACTGGTTTTGTCGATTGACAGATGGCTACGCACGAATTTATGACGGTGTGATGAGCTTGGTGTGAGTCTAATCTTGGCAGATGCAAATGCCACGTCGATGTCAGTTATGTATTTTACATAATGGGGTGTGCGATCGTTATAGCAGTGAGACTCTAGTTGGACCCAGTATAAAGAGATTCCTGGGACTTAGGGCGGGGAAATAGCTTAACTAAGAATATATACGCATTCCTTAAGACACATTAGAGAATCACGCTTGTGACATCGACAAGCAGGCCACGACGATGGACTTGGGTTTATTAGAGAAGGGCTGGTATCATCCGCTTCCGCTTAATCTTCCCCCGGTCATATGCTATCTACTTGCAACTCACGCGAAACTCGATACTATTTTATTCGGGTTAACACGGCCCTAATATGGCCATACCAACTTCATAACAACATTGAGTAACTTCATCACCATGACAGTTATAGACTTAATCTACTCCCGCAATGACACTCTCGACGTCAACCCTCAGGGCGGCCAATCTCACCTCTCCGAGGGAGGCTCTGACTGGCTCTGGGCTGTTATGGCCTGCTTCAGCCTCACCTTCGTTCGTCGACCCTGTGAGTCCTTGCGCCGCAAAGTTTCTCGCTAACCACACGACCTACAGCTCGTTTACTATGCCCTTAGCTTCCGGCTGCCTTGGCTGTCCAATTGGGCACCAGTCTTCCTCAGCAGCAGCGCTGCCCTCAAATCAAACAAATAAAATCCGGGGTCATATTTCAGAAATTTGATAGTCCGCGATGCTGAATTTGTTGGCGGC
Source organism: Fusarium mundagurra (assembly GCA_013396205.1). Lineage (NCBI taxonomy): Eukaryota > Fungi > Ascomycota > Sordariomycetes > Hypocreales > Nectriaceae > Fusarium > Fusarium mundagurra. The sequence continues at coordinate 3,537 of JAAOAN010000387.1, read as the reverse complement.
TTGTTTGATTGGATTTGATTCATTGGGAGCGCTGCTGAACCCAAGCTTAGCAGTTGGATCTTTCGAAATACTTGTGTTGACGCGCGAAAGCAGCGATTTCACTTGTATAGATGAATGAGGGATCTGGAAGAGACTCTCTGATGCCTTTTTTGCGGGCAAAGTAGGCGTAACGGGGGGCGGGGGGTGGCGAACCCCATTTTTCTTGTTTTGTTATGCATGGAGTAGACGAATCGTCATTATGCTGTTTTTTTCCCGGTTAATCTGTAATCTTATGTTTCTGACTTTTGTCATAGCGCTCGGAGCTTCTCCGAACGACTCGATTAGCGCGTCTCGCCAGAGCTTTGGCTAGACACCTATACTATTTTATCGCCCTCGTATCCCCCTCATACACTCTATAAACACATGATTGACCTTCTATGAGCAAATAAAGGCTCTATAACCGAGGTTAGCATTACCACATGTTGGGGGGACCGTGGAACCTCAAGGCTACTGGGGGAAGACTTATGCTAACTTTTTTCCCTTTTTTTTTTTTGTTAAAAGAAAAGACAGAGCATATGGAGCATACAAACGCCATTCGCAGGTATACTACCACCTATTCGTCATCATCGCCTTGCAGCCGTGCGAAACTCACCCTGGCTTCAAGCGGTTATAATGTCGATATAGCGCAGCTGATCGCTAACCTGAAGGATCCAGGAAGCTTGTTATCATTGGAGACAGTGCTTGCGGCAAGACAAGCTTGCTAAGCATGTTCACTCTTGGCAATTTTCCAGCAGTAGGCCTTCCCCTTCGTCCAAGCATTTGATGTACCTAACTTTTACAAAGCATTATGTGAGAACCATCACCGAATGATAACGACTGAGGTGTTAAAAACGAGCCAGGTTCCAACAGTTTTCGAGAATTATATAACTAATTGTATTGTGGATGGACGAGTTGTGGAGTTTGCCTTGTGGGACACAGCTGGGTTGGAAGGCTATGAACGATTAAGGCCACTTGCATACTCGAACGCAAATATCATTCTAATCGGTTTCTCTGTCGAAGACCTCTGCTCGTTAGATAATGTCAAGTGCAAGGTTCGATATTCTTACTCAACACCTCATAGAAGCCAACTAATAAGCCTGGGTTAATAGTGGAGTAAGGAGGCTACTCATCTATGTCCTGGCGTTCCAGTTGTTCTTGTTGGCTTGAAGAAGGACCTTCGGGAAGACCCAACTGCGACCGGGAAGATAGGAGAGAGCTCCCCTCGACTCGTCACTGAACATGAGGGCGAGATAGTTGCTTACGAAATTGGCGCCGAAGTGTATTTGGAGTGCTCGAGTTTAAGCGGTGAGGGCGTCGATACCGTGTTTGAGATAGCCAGCCGGGTAGCTCTGTTAGCAGTCCAGAAAGTCAAGGGAGAAGGCTGCTGTCCTATGCTGTGAAGGTACCCTCTAAATTCGGAGGCCAACGCTGAGGGCGAGAAGGTCTAGGGTGTTAGGTTCCAGCTTTATTGTAAGTAAGAAAAGCTGACACATCGTCTCACCAAGAGTCGGGCGACGAGGCCATGAATGGATTTCATTTGTGCTGATATAGTGTCTTGTGCACGAGACCACCATACGCCGAGACGGAAGGAAGGCATTAGTAGTAATGTGCTGGTCCTGATCCGTACCGGAGTGGCAAGATTAAATAACTTTCTGTACAGATCGGTGCAGCAGAATCGAATACGAGTGTACCTGGTCAAGCAGCCGAGATAATTGGATATTTCCTGTTCAGGTGCACAAAATGGAAAACGCGATGGTACGGCATGTTGAAATGCTCACAAAGAAAGATGGGCAACCTCTCGTTCTTTTTGGAAAATCCGGAAATCCCCTCCCTTCAGGATTCAGACTGTTAGTCTGAAAGTCCTAAATTTAAAGTTCAAAGTCCTAGATGAAATCAACAAGAGATATAAACCCGAGAAAAGCTCTCATTTCAATAATTGAGAATCAAGCTCAATAAAATATTTTTTCACCCAGCACTACTGCGCAATATAAACAATACGCCCTTCTTGGGAGGGAAGGCAGCGCCTGACGGTGACAAATGAGCGCCAGATATGCAAGCAGTACGAGCGACGATCAAATTTGCCATTGCAACGGGGAGGCTCGACATAGCCCAGAAGCCTCAAGTACACTAATCATTCAGATCGAATCCTACTATCATCATACAATCTCATTTTGGCAGACTATGTTTCAGCTGCTGAGGATAGGATGCTGTATACTTGAAGAAATTGGCCTCCAAGCAGGCCTATCATGGCATGTACATCAGTTGGGAGCCACTATAGGTAATGATTGCTACAGCAGGTGGATCATTCTGGTCCGACCCGGGTATAAATATCATCTTACAAAGCGTCGTCTAAGGTCAGGACGACGTAAGGGCATAATCATGCAAGCTAATCCTCATAACACATAAAGCGGCCTCAGAGCCTCGAGGTCAATCACAGACTGGCAAGCCTGCTGCTTGGTAGCTGCATCGAAGGATCGTCAACTTCGATCTTCGGTCCATACGGATCACAAACCGCAGTGCCATATGCCGGCAACTGGCCGATTGTCGTAACTTCGATCGGAGGGTCATTAGTAGACCACTGTTCCCGTTGAGCCTGACCAGATTCCTGAGGGGGATGATCAGCTGAAGGCACGTGAAGTGGCTGCGCCTGAGAGGCCACTGGCGGTTGGGACTGGCTTATAAGGTGCTGCATAGGATGCTGATATTGGACGATGGACTGTTGAGGGTCTGCCTGCACGTATTCTGGTTGATTCCCGGGCAGATATGCGTAAAAGCATTCCTGAGCAATGGGACAAGAAACCGACGTAACGGAAAAGGTCCTGGGACTACTTTGAATCGAGGTTGCGATGGCTGAGGTCGAATACGGCAACTCTATAGGAGGTCTTTCCACTTGTCGAGGAAGCCGGTAATGATATTGTGTGGCGTTGGTCATCGTTAAAGCACCCGGATTGCCCTGCTTGGTAACATAGTACACTTGACATGGCATAGTCGTGGTCCAACGGAGTGTTGGGGCACCAACATAATAGTCGGGCATAGGTTGGCCGTGGAACTCTTGAGGCGCATTTAAGGGAATGCCCTGTCGATTGACATATTGCTGTGGCATATGCTGGCCGTGAAATTGTTGCCCAAAATCGGCATACGAAGCTGCGCGATGCAATGGGCCATGCGAAATCGCCTGCTCCATAGAAACAATATCACGAGGCGACCAGGTCATTGATGAGTGCTGGGGGGTCAAAGGAGGCTCGTCGTCTTCTGAATCTGAGGAGCAATCGTGTAGGACGCCATCGGGATTCATTCCGTACTGGTGTGATCTTCGTTGATGCTTAACCATCGTAGCTTTTCTACAGAAGCTACATCATGTGTTAGTACTACGGTAGACCAAGACATTTCTTATCTTACCTTTTAGAACAACCATCATAGGTACACTTGTACGGACGTTTACCCGTATGGACACGTCGATGACGGGCGAGACTTGAGGACTTTGAAACTTGATTAGTGTTCTATAGGCTTATAGACATC
>JAAOAN010000383.1:0-155421 GCA_013396205.1 Fusarium mundagurra | reverse complement strand
TATATACTAGTATATATTAATATAGTAATATCTAGGCTACTTGATTTTAAGAAACATAGTTTATTTAATAGATATCTACTGAAACCTAACTAGGATTTCCGGCATGTGGATATGGTTGGTTGTGATCTGTGAACTGCTGAGGCAGATCTTGGCCCGGTCGCTGTCTCTCAACATTTAGAGGCCACGCGTTTCCCGTCCTGGGATCCTGGCGACTATATGCATCAGCTGACTGCTCTTGCATTGAACCCATGGTTGAACTTGAGGCACCATCTGCCATATGCATTCCACTCGAAGGGCGATACTGAGGACCTGTACCAGGTGGAGATGGAGAATATGACCTGTGCTGTGGTAAAGGGAGCCGTTGCTGGCTTCCAGGGGGATTGAACTGATCTTGGCCTGGGGCAGGATCTTTGTATTGCAGGTAGTTCTGACCAGTCATGTTCATTCCTTGTCCATACGGCGGCATACCAGATTGTGGATGAGACATTCGTGGCGGCGTGTTGTATGGCCCCATCGAAGACTGTGATGCATCGTATGAAGGCCCTCGCCGATGTTGTGGAGAGTTACAGTCTTGCTCTGGCCGCATCTGAGTTGTCTGAGTTTGGGGTGTCGTACTTTGTAGTTTGAACTTCTGAAGTGGATTCTGCCTTCATTCTGGAGCCTGTCGAGAACTCTTACCTCTGTGACTACCGCCAGATGTCATCGCCAAGTAGGCGGTCTCGAGGGCACGGAGGCCTTCCTCGTTGGCATGAGTCTCAGCATCAGTACTGTGAACAGCTTTCAGGTACTCTATGAACTCGAGGTAGGCATCTGAAACGGTCTTAATATTGCTGACCGTCAGGTGTACTTTCGCGTCCGATGTCACCGCGAGATCGTACTTGCTCCCATCTGGCTGAGCATCAAACTCTGCAAGCGCCAATGCAGTCTGGCATGCATTCCGGATTTGGCGACCATTCAGTCGTGCTTTGTTGTTTTCCTTCCAATAATCTACAGCGTACTGGACTATCTCATCCTTGTCGATCTTAATCTTTCTGCCAGCATCTTGATATCGTGTTTTGATCATTTGGAGGTTGAGCTCAAAGATCTTGGAAGTTGGAACCAGTTCAAGAGGTGGATAGTGAAGACTCATATGGATTCTTGAGGCAAAGGCTTCATCAAAGTCTCCGATGCGGTTTGTCGTGAGAAAGAGGATCCCAGCGTAGTACTCTAGAGCTCTGAGGAAGACTGTGGTAGTGAACCATCTTGTCAATATATGAAAAAGATATCAAGATTCAGAAATTTGCTGACCGGCAACCAATCCATTACGAGTAAAGTCGTCCCTTCGTCTCTCTGCTAGAAATACGTCGGCTTCATCGAGAAGTAAGATACAGCCCCATCGATTGGCGAGTGCAAAGTTTGTTTGTAGGGCATTTTCTACCTTTTTGGCAGTTGCTCCGAGATCTCCTGTTGTGGTTTTAATTTGGTTCCACGACTGGGCGGTAACGTGCTCCCTTGTTATTGGCTCATGTACAAGGGCGTGAGGGGTTTTTATGATGGATCATCGACACTTTTCAGCCGCAGCTGACTCCCGAGCCTCCGAGTGAGTCCTGGTACTATCATCTTGGACAGTAACCTCCTGAGCCCTTCTTCTCATGCTTGATTTTGGGAGAGCGACGCCGTTTCCTGATTTTTGTATCAAATAATTCATATCTACCCACACTGAGATGGAGCCATCGTGGTCTCATATTCCAAGCATTAATTTGCAACCTCCAGCGGTTGATTTCATTGACAATCGCTTGGACTCATATCATCCTGCCTTTGCAAAGCCGCCATCACGATACGATCCAAGCCTAGGAGCTTTTATAGTTTGCGAAGAGCATTATTCTTCACAGTCATTAGTTACGCCAGCAAGTGGTTCGAGCCCGACAACATCTCAAAATGTGCACATTCCCCAAAGGCAGTTTTCGACAGAGCCTATGGATGCACTTAAATTCTGGGATACGTTGTTTCCTCCTGCCATGGATCTACTTAAGGAAAAACACTCACCAGAGCCTGATATAAAGCAGGAATTCAAGATTCGCGATAAGGCAGATTGTATAAGCGTCTTTGATCAACTTGAAAAGGCTAAGGATGTATACAGCAAGAAAGACAAGGGCTTCAAGGCCGCGTTCACACGAGTATACAGAAAGCTTGCCGACAACGTCGATCCTGTTATTGGTGCTACCAAGTTCGTGCCCAATATCGATTATGTAACTCCAGTATTAGGAGCTGTTCAAGTCCTTCTTGAGGTGAGTTGGAGTGATTCTAATTGCTAGCGGCAGATCTGACTGGACTTTTCTCTTATTCTTCAGGCAGCGAAGAAAGCCGCAAAAGTGCGAGAGGAGGCTCTTAGTTCTTTCGATGATATTGACAAAGTGTTCTCGAAAGTTGAGGGGTTTCTCCAGATATACAAGAATGACAAGAATCTTGAGAAGGCCGCCGTCGATTTGATTGCTGCAGTCTTCCATGCCATCGAATGTGTGATTTCATTCTTCATCAAAAGTCCTGGTACGTTATCACATTCCTTCAACTGTTTTCAATTAGGTGTACTCACTGCACATTTCTATAGGCAAAAGAGTAATGGCTGTCACTTTTAATCCGGAAGGTTACCAGCATAGGATTACGGAAAGTCTGGCTGCGATCAAAACTCAGAGTCAAAACCTCATCTCTGAAGCCGATATGTCAGGAAAGTATGAAACGAGCAACGGATTGCATATGGTTTTGGACCGTAAGTTGAAAGCCCCCATGAGTAACTCTACGTACCTACTGACAACATATCCTTCTAGGGATGGCGACGTCACAAGAGCTTGATGAAATACGCCGCAGCCAGCACTTCTTAAAAACAACATTCTTGAATTTCGTTTGTGAGTTCCAGAACAACTTAAAAGGTATCAATGACATCGGAATGGCCTCAACTAGTCGCTGATTGAATCATAGCGAGCGAAATGGAGAGGATGGCATATGGATACTCCCGTTCTTGTTCGCCCATTCCTCCAATGGCGCCAGTGGATTTTGGGCAATGCATCAACCCGCAAGACCTTCTGGACTGGATTAATATTCCCGATCTGACAGTAAGGGATATGGAACACATCAATAGGACAAGACACGTGCGAGTACCTGCCATTGAACAAGCACATGCTGAGCAGCTCGTCCATACTGCACAGCTGAAGGAGTGGCTTGTCTCTCCTCGCTCATCACAGCTACTTGTACATGGAAATTACGACATCAGACGACGAGTATCAGGGTTAACGCTGTTATGCGCGTCCTTGGTCGATTCTCTCAGAAGCAATTCCTTAAGGTGTATCCACCTGGTATTCTACTGTGGATTGCATGACAACCGTGATGTAGACCAGCACACTGGTGGTCGTGCCATCATCCAAAGCTTCATATGTCAGCTCCTCTGCCAGTATGACTTTAGCACATCGATCTCAGCCGGTGACGTAACACCGGATTTGCTCTACCGAGGTGATATCCAGGAGCTTTGCTACTTGTTTGAGCGAATCGTCTTCCAGCTACCAAGGTCGAATCTGCTGGTTTGCTTAATCGATGGCATCGTGTACTATGAGCGAGAGGAGTTCAAAGAGAGCATGGCTGATGTCTTGGTAACTATTCTTCGAATCTCACAAGAACAAAAGACAAATGCGACAGTCAAAGTTCTGGTGACAAGTCCTACGAGAACTATCGAAGTTCGTCAACCATTTTCTGATGAACTTATTCTGTCTATGGAATCGAGGGCTCGGTCAGTGGTGACCCCGAGTAAAGGCAGACTTCAGCGACAATTAAAAGAGCAGGTGAATGGTGAATCAGAACTGGAAGATACACCAGATGATCAACAAGATTGGGCATGAGTGAGTGAAGAGAAATAATCAGTAATTGGAAGCAAGGAATTACAGCAAGTTTAAGCGAGATGTCTCCTGGGCTAGTGCCTCGCAAATGCTAACTCCTCAGGTATTTTAGAAGATAACCAGGACAGCAAACCTTTTAGTACAAAAACTAGGCATTTAGGCCTTAAGGCTTTATGTAGAATGTCCTAAGCTTTATGATGCCATTGCCTTCATAATGGGAGTTGGAGTGACGCATGCTGGCTCACCTTTTCTGTGATACTGTCGCCACAGATTGAACTCGAATGAGAGGGATATTGATATGCCTACTAAAAGCGCCGGTCTGGAGTAGAGCTTCCTGGCGATATAGTAGCTCTTCTCAACCTTAGAGTTGGAGTTAGTGAAACGATGCAATTGCCGCTATTTTATGCCGAGCTCAGTGTTCCCCGCATCCTTTGGCCATTCCCAAAGCGATAAGCTGTAATTATTGTTTGTAGCATCGCAGTGAATCGAAGCCCAGCTGGGAGGAGAGGCCAGGTGCGGGGAAGCCCTGGTCAGTTGATAAGGGGCTTAATTAAGCCTAACCGATTAGCCAATACACGTTGCAGTTCAGTTGCTCACCCCCGCAAACTCAAGGCGATCTAGAGTCTGGGGTAGTGGAGACCCCGGCAAACCTCCTCTCTCCCAAATCGCGACTGTTCTCGACAGCATCGATCTTTGCTCATTGCCCTGTAGCCAGGCCACCGTGCCGTAAGACACTATGTCGACACGAAGTTCGAAAGTTACCAAGAAATCGAGGGTGAGTCGGACGGCCATCAGCTGCGACCGCTGCAAGTCGAGGAAGACGAAGGTAAGCCTTGCCGAGCCTATCGCAATGTGCATCGTACTAACCCTTTGTCAAGTGTAACAAGCCTGGTATGTTGACTGCAACGGTGAAATGAGACAAGACTGACGCTGAGTGAAGATGCCGATGGCCCATGCGACTACTGCCGCAGCATCGATGAGGTCTGCTCGGTGGACATGGAGAAACGGCGGCAAAAGCCCTTTTACTTTGTCTCCGAGGAGGAATATCGTCTACTACGCGAGCTGTGCAGTAAATGCTTCCCAGACGAAGAACTGACGATACCGAATCTGCGACGATTGATCGACGAGAACCAAAAGCCGGCGTTTAAAGCTCAAACAGATATCTCGACACCTACGATGTCACTGATTGAAGTATCGGCAGAAGCACCCCTCCTCGACTGTGGAGATGAACCAATCGATCCAGGGGACTCTTTGCTTCAAGACGTAGAAGAGAATCGAGCTGATGAAGAGGAGATATTATTGCCAGAGATCGTCAACCTACACCATGACCTGGGTTGTCTCCTTGCCGACGCTCACGGGGAGTATCGTAAGTTCCCTAGCTATACACAGCTCGTGCTTATTTCTAACATGCGCAGGCTACATGGGAGCAGAGTCAGGAGCCAGCTTCAACAGCGCCGTGAGGTCATGGATGCTCAGAATGGGTGCAGGGACAAGGAGTAAAGACAAGGACAAGGATAAAATACCAGGATTCCTTAAAGTCACTCCGCCGTCAGTCAAGTCTCCTCTGACAGACGCTGCATCATCTCCGGGAAACGCGTGTCAGTTTCCATCGCAGGATCTGCTGTCTGCTTGTACAGCTCGCTTCTTTGAGCAAGTGCACTGCTTATACTGGATTTACTCTGCTGAATCGTTCTATACACGGCTAGAGACGACGTATTCTGGAGATACCGGACAGCTCACTGCTTCCTGGCTTTGCTCAATACACGGGATAGTAGCTCTTTGTGCCTCGTGCGAGCCGTCGCCCAACGGTTTGGTCAACGGACAGAGAGCCCATGACTCACTGGAAATGGCAAAGTCTCTTGTGACGAGAGTTTGTGATGAGGCGGATCTAGACAGTATCAGAGCATTGATAGTGCTGGTAAGTACACTGGTTGCCCTTGTAGAATTCGTGCTGATAGCAGTTCTGCAGTCTCTAGCATTCCATTCCAACGGCTTCACCAACTCTGCATACCTTCACATCGGTCTCGCAGTGCGCATCGCCTTCTCCTTGGGTCTACATCTGGACAAGTACTCCACCAAGAGTGGGGTAGTAAGCCAAGCGCATGCAAGACGTCTTTGGTGGACGCTGTATCTCGTTGATCAAGATCTCTCTCTCGCATTGGGAAAGCCAAGCATGAATAGCCCCCCGAATGAGACTTCTTGGAAGCCACCTCTACCATCAGAATTTGTAAGTACTCGGTGTAAGCGAACCTGCGAGCTATGTCTAATTCCCGACCAGGTTGTCAGTCCCGGCTCACATACGCCGAACGGATATCTCGAGCAGTGTATACGACTTGCTCAAATAACACAGAGTATACGGCAGAACCTCTATGATGGTCCTGTCCATGGTGGGCAAAAGCTATCGAGGGCTCACTTCAATGATTCTATGGTTGCACTACAGGACTGGCTAGATCACGTACCGCCACACCTTCATCTGTCACCCTCGGTATCATTGTCCTACAGGCGATCCATATCTCTTCTCCACCTTCGCTACTGGAGCGCCATGATGCTCGTCACCAAACCGTTTCTCTTATGCAATCTGTTACAAGGCATCGAGCATGTTGAGGCAGTCAAGCAGCCAATATTCGCTACACTTGCCAAAACCTGTGTCGCTGCTGCCGAGTCCTCATTTGAGATCCTGGAAAGCATGGTGCTTCACAAGGTAGCTTCCAGTCTAGTTATGGCCGATTATCTCTTCGCCTTACAAGCACTTCAAGTCATTGTTGCGGCTTGCGGATTATATCACATGGATGGGCACCAAACCCGAGCAAAGCAGTGTCTGCGAATCCTCCTGGCTATCAGCGTATCTGGCTACCCAAAGCATCTTATCCCAGAGACACTATTCCAGCTACAGCAGTGTGGGCTTGCTGAAGGTGTAGAAGACACATCAAATATTCCACTACAACCCTCCGAACCTCTAGGATATACCCAGATGGTGACTGAACCTCTGCAACGGTACGCAGTAGCTCTCAAATTTCCATATGGCTTTACTAAATAGGTACATAGGATTTCCCTCGATCAAAGCACGGATCAATTAGCGATGACGTGGTTGAACGAGCTCGACATGGCAGATATCGTTATCGACAATGGATTTCTGGATAATCTGATGGACATCTCTTCAATCTTCCCTTTTGGTTCATCATAATGATGATCACACTTGGCGTACTGCCTCCCAAGAATACTTATTGTACTATCACTGAGTATGTCTACTGTAGACCTTACAATGAAACTCCCTAATCTTGACAAACCAAACATTCTCCGTCACGTACTCAGGTTCGCCAGACTCCGTGTCTGGAGCAAAGTCAAAGTGTCGAACTATTTGCGGAACAGCTTTGGAAAGCTCCATGAGGCTGATGTTCTTGCCCAGACAAGTACGAGATCCTTGGCCGAACTGGTGGAGTGAAGTATTAGGAGATGTCACTGCTAGATGGGGTTGAGGTGTTACTAACTGTCATAAAATACGCTTCGCGTTCTTTGACCGGCTCTGGGTAATCGAGCCACCTTTCGGGTCGGAATAGGTGGGCATCGTGGCCAAATACCTTGGTGTTGGCGTGGGCTACCCAAGCATTGATGCCAACGACAGTCTATCAGAGTCAGTTCACGTCACAAGGAATCTCTGCACATGAAGAAGTACATACTCCAGGCGGAAAGTATTGTCCTGCCAAAGTCGCACCATCGGACGGAACGACCCGACCGAGGCTGAGTCCAGTGGCAGGATGCATCCGTAAACCTTCTTTGATCACAGCTTGCAGATAAGGGAGCTTATTGGCTTCAGCAAATGTGATAGGGTCCGACACTGTGCCTCGACTCTCGTGGTGCTGGATCTCGGCTCGGAGTTGCTGAAGAACTCCTGGGTACTTGATTAAGTTGAAGATGATTGATGTCAAGCTGATTGATGTGGTGTCAGAGCCAGCGCCAATATTCATGTTGCACACAGAACTGATGTCGGCGTTGGTGATCTTCCCTGGATCCTTGGCTTGGAGGCGTAGGAACTTGGTGACAAAGTCCTCTGCTGCATTACCATCGGCTTCTTCATCTGTCTTGACCTTCTCGCGCTTTTCTTCCAGCTGGGTATTGGCAAACTCTCTGACATGACTCAGACCTGACACAGTCTTAGACCGCATCTGCCGGCGAAAAAGAGTCTTATGCCGCTCTGGGAACACCCCGACATTGGCACAGTAAACCAGGTACTGGCTCAGAGACGACATGATTCCCTGTATATCCTCGCCGGAGTCTAAGAAGCCGAATCGTTTGCCAAGCTACCAGACTTAGTTTCCTGTATCAAACCCAATAGCAGCTGTTCATCTCACCGTCATCATGCCTATAACATCAAAGGCATAACACTGCATCCAGTGCGATATCTCCACGGAGTTACCAGACCGGGCAAACTCTTCCAATCGGTCTCGAAGGACAGCGGAGCATTTGTCGATGAAAGGCTCGAGTTGGACCAAGTTGGTCATAGAGTAAGCTGCCGCGACCTTTCGTCTTGCTTGGGCATGTATATGAGGATTCGGCTCGACGAAGATGTTGGGGAGTGGACTGATGGGATTGCCGCTGGCATAATACCAGGGAGACTACTCAAGACTGTCAGCTGAGTTTCTAAGAGTATCATGTCCATTTGTCACAGACCTTTGTGAAGCCTCGACCACTTCCATAGATGATCTTAGCCGCCGCAGGATCGTCGATGCTGTACTCGTTGGGTGCTACGCGGACAACGGGCCCTGGTCTAGCTGTCAGCTTGAGTTGACATATGCAGGCAACTTATTGACCATATTTCTTATGAAGCTCGATACTGGTCTTGGGGTATGTCCCATAGTAAGCTTGCTTGAGGAGCCATAGTCTCGTGAATCTTGCAAGAAATGGTCCAGGCACGCGTCTCAAGGGTGAGCGAATGAACTTGACGAGGGTCAAAATTACCCATCCCAAAGTCAAACAGAAACCTAACAAAACATAAAGAGACATTGACTTCATGGTTGAGGGCATCAAATATTGATGATTATCGTCAATTGCATCAAGTAACCAGGGTCAGACATGATATGACTATTCTATCGGCATTCCTCACTCTCATGTTGCTTGCCATATTCAATCCCAGCGGCAACGGGGCGTCCAAAACACTAGAGGAATATTAGCCGATCGCTTTCTACCATTCGGGGGGTCTCTGCCGATCAGTGTCGGGTTAGACTCCTGGTGACTGTCTCGTACCTCTTCCCCGCGTTGTCTATACTACCCTTGTCCCGCGAAATGATGTGGTTAGCCCTTGCAGTCCGGAGCCATGGTTCCGATGACCACGAAGCTGGGATCACGAGGCCCAGCCCCTCTTTCGTCTTCGGAGTGTAGATGCCCGGACCTCACCCTGCTTATCGCTACTCAAGCCACCAAACACTCGTTTTGGTAGCGAATGCAACAAATATGCAATAGCATTAAGATCCTCCAAGACGATAAGCATACTTTCCCTCACAGACTCAATGGAGTGGACAGTTACAATCACATGTGAAGCAAGTGGAACAGCTGCATGTTACCTTTGCTCATGGATCTGGTGACCATGAAGTTGTTCTCTATGAATGCTAACGTTACTGAACCGGGACTTATCCATCATTCATTGTATCAGACATGTGATTGAATAAACGTTCCAATAGGGCGTAATATTGTCTACTACTAAAGCCACATCTACACAAAAAATGCCTATCAAACAGTCCAGTCGTCAATAACCCTTGCAGGCGGAGCACTACTCGCAGGCTCCCTCCACTTGGGAGCCTGCAAATCCTCGTCCGCCACCTGCTTCCCCGTAACAGGATGCACATAATGAAACGGTACAACCCTAGTATCAGGCCACAAATCACCCCCATCCCAAAGCTCATCCGGCCCATGTGGATTCGCCGGATACGTCTCCTTGAACAAGGGCACAAACTTATCAGCATCCTGCCAACCCTTCTCAACACTCCCGTGCCAAAAAGGGTGGTACCGCAGACGGAAGATCTTCCATACCCCGTCCTCTTTGATGTACTCATTTTCGTAGACGCCGCCCTCCCACCATTGACGCTGTCCGCCCGGGTACTCGGGGTTGAGGGTCTTGTGGGTGCCGGCGCTCATGAGGGTTCTGCCCCGGTATTTGGCGGTGTTGGTGCCGGGCTGGAAGTCAACGATGTCTTGGCCGATGAAGTGGTCTAGAAGCCAGCCGTGGATAGGGCCGTTCCGACCGCCGACGAAGTAATTAGACCAGCGGTCGATGAAAAGACGGCGAATAGAGTCTTTGCCTCTGAAGCGCCCATTTAGGAACTGCACGTATGCATTTGGGGAGTCCGAAAACAGATCCACCACCTTATCTTGTTAGCAGTGTTTTCCATTGGGGTAGCGCATTGGGGGAGAGACAGGGCATACCTCTTTGTAAAGACATTTGTCAAGGTAATATCCGTAAATATGCTGCAGTTTTCGTACATCCGCTTCAGCTGCAACACGCAAGGTTAGTCATAGCAAATGATTTACCAGAGTGGTTGTTACCTGTGAGCTTTTCGATCTTGGCCTCCATGGCCTGAAGCTGTTTCATGACACTTTCGGTATCCATGCTGCCAGTGATTTCGCTACTCCAGCGACACGTCAAGTTAGTATGCTGAAGAAAGGGGAACTGAAGGTACAGTAAACAATAGCACTCTACTCAGAGGTACCTTGTAAAGCCCATTGGATCTTCAGGAGGTCTTATACCTGTAGACTAGCTACATCGGGAGTGGCTGTCAGCCTCCATTGAGGGGGGGCCTCGATGCTTCGGCTCTTGAGTTCTGTCGGATGCATACCGCCGATGGCACCAAATTCACCACTAACCCCTTGTAAAGCTGGGGAATGCACCTCTAAACCCAAGCCAAATTTTGTTATCGCGTCGAGTGCTAGATCGCGGGGTAAAGATCTGGGGAAGCGAAGCGACGCGTCTAACAGGGCCCAGAACGTGCAGTCTTGGTGATAAAAGGATATATCGCTGATCCTTCCTCTCCACTTCTGATGCAAGGACAAGCTCGCAGATGCAAAGTCCTCTCCTTGATTGCACATCTTCATCTGTTCTCTAAAAATCACCATCGACATGGAGGCACAACAGGCCTCAGCTAGAGGTCAGCTCAATTCGCTATGGAGCGAAAAGCGGCTGATTGCGATTTGCTTCTTCATCGCCCTGGCTCAGTTCCAATATGGATTTGACTCAGCTGCTGTTTCTGGCTTCCAATCTATGCCGGGTTTTCTCATCGTCTTTGGTTACGTTGATGTAAGTATCCTCCTAACCCTTTCCCCTACACTACGATTAAATGAAGGGATGACCTGACCGAATGTCTGGACAGCCCACGAACCCAATCGGCTACAACATCACTACCAAAGTCCAAACCCTTCTACAAAGTCTCATAAGTCTTGGTGCCCTCGCAGCATGCATCCTCATCTTCAACTTTGGCCGCTTCATCAGCCCTCGAGTCGGTCTCTGGATCGCTTCACTTTTCGGCGTCGTCTCCGTCGCTGCACAAATTGGAAGCACGCATCTCGCCGCACTATACTTCGGTCGTATCATGCTTGGATTCTCCAACGGCTTCTACAGTACATTTTCGGCGGTCTATATCGGAGAGTCAACGCCAGCGTATCTTCGAGGCGCGGCTATTGGCCTGGTCGTCCTGCAGATTAATATCGGTGCCCTTGTCGGTATTGCCGTCGATAACAGGACTCAGAGCATGCTCAGTCGCTTGTCATACCAGATCCCTCTTGCGGTTATGTTTGTCGTCCCAGTCATGATGTCGATAGGACTCATATTCCTACCAGAGACTCCTCGGTATTATATCTCCAAGGGTCAGGACGATAAGGCCGAAGCTGCGATTCGAAAGCTACGGGGTATAACTGATGATGAGAGAATTCGTGAGGACATTATGATTATGAGGAATGCGTGGTTGGAAGAGACTGAGATGCGTTCTACTACTCGGCTGCTTGACGCTTTCCGTGGCACCGACTTGCGACGCACTCTTCTCAGCATTGCAACAGCTGTTGGCCAGGCTAGTACTGGTATCTACTTCATCTCAGCCTTCTCGGTCTACTTCTTTGTTCAGGCTCGAATTGGTTCACCTTTCAAGTGGGTCATGGTATCTCTCGCCATCGCCCTCACGGGAAATATGCTCTCTTTCCCCGCCATACGATTCTCCAACCGTCGACATCTTCTCCTAGGCACATCACTTCTCAACGCAGGGTTGATGTTAGGTATGGCGGTTGCCTACACTGTTTCTCCCGTGGGCTCTCCAACTGTTGGAAAGGTCCTTGTCGGGCTAAGCATCGTCTTTACCTGGGTATATGGTATCGGCCAAGGTCCTGTACTGTGGGCCCTGCAGACTGAGATACCCTCTCAACGACTGCGAGCACAAACAGTTGGCTTCTCCCAAGGCACAAGCTTTTTGGCTTCATGGCTGTGCTCGTATTGTACGCCGTACTTCATCAATCCCGAGTCACTCAACTGGGGCCCCAAGTATTGTTACATCTGGGCCGGTAGCAACTTCATCCTGGCTGTCTTTACATACTTTTTCATTCCCGAAACCAAGGGCCGAAGCTTGGAGCAGCTGGATGAGCTGTTTGAGAAGAGGATTTCGGCATGGAAGTTCAAGCGTTATGTCACAGATCTGCAGCAAGCAGATACAGATAATTACGTGGGGCGAATGGACGCGAACGAGAAGGGGGGTGTAGTTGAGGTGGAACATAAGGAGAACTAGTTGGCGGTAACTCTGGACACTTGGAAGTAGCTATCTTAATATCCTTTAGTAATTTTATTTACTTTGCAAAGCTTACAGCTAGCTATTACTATCTTTCACAGCTATACTACATTCTCAGGGTTGTCATTAAACAAAGACTGACATGAATCCAGTGTTTTCACCTGATTTAACTTCAGGCTGAGAATCATCCAGGTGTGATGACTAGGCTGGAATGAATTGTCCATACATGGGTTTATCCACCTTCTAGTTTATAAGGAAAATACAAAAGTTCAGCCTCAACGATGTCATTCGTGATATTTTCTTTTGAAGCGTCTCGCAGTGGCACTTCTCTTTATTGGAGGCTATGAAAATTATCCTGGATGCTATTCTTTTACTAAGGAGAAAGCTCGATAATGGAGGCCGCTGTGTCTATCTAAAAATGCACTTTAGGCAGTACTCGAACAACTGTACGACATGGCATATGTATCGTGCCGTGTTTGGGGGTGCTGATCTGTGGCTTATGATTGAAAGCATAAAAGGCCAATTGAGGACTGGGTTTGAATGAAAAAGATGTTGGCCAGATCCGGTTTGCTAATCATTGCCCAATATCCTGCTGGCCATCAGTCGATTGTCGCAAGGAACTGTGAGACATGACACTTACTCAAGCCGCTAAATCAACTCGACCCTCTCTCACTATAAACATACTCGTGTGAATGGAGTTTTATTAGCTACCGGAGTCTAATCTAGGGTTACCACCGTGCACAGGATCCCCATAACCAACAAGAACAAGCCCAGCTCGCTTTGGCGATGTATTTTCACGTTCCTCGCAAGGCATCAGGAACCTACCCCGTACTGACCGAGGCACACAAGCTACTCATTTTTGTCAAGCACCGAATCCTGCCCACTTCGTTGAGAGGCAGGAATTATGCTTTGGTTTCTATCTTGGCCAATACTCCAACAGCATCCCTCAAATTCAAATTCCATTGCGGTCGAAGTGCTAAAATTGATGTAAATTTTAATAAATATGAAGAGGAACTTAGAATTATTTAATTTATACATTCGAATTCTTCCACAGGTTAAAATGCATTAACATAGATGAGTTAGTAGTTGTAAACCCAAACTCTGCTTGTTGAACAGATATTAGACCTTCTGGGCCTTCATAATATATCTTAGTGGCATATTCAGGATTGCTTAGTATCTTTTCGAAAGTTTGAAAAGCCTCCTGAGAAAGAGGTTTCCTCATTCTGAGATCACTTATCTCAGACTTTGATAAAAAGCATCCGAGCTCACAGAAGTGCCACTGAGGCATAAGATACGAATCTCTCTTTGTAGCCGTGACGGCAAAAACAATCATCTCCGTCCCTCCTTGTGTCATGGTAAACTCAACAATCGTGGCTCCGGCGAAGTCTCCACTCGCTTGAGTCATTCTTCGTAGCCAGTTGGGACCAGGTTCCTGGCAATGTTCCATAGGGCATATCACGAGTATGCTGTCGTCCTGGGAGAACCGGTTTGGTGGAAAGGTTTGAATTGTACTGAATTTATCTCTGTCAGAGTGGCGGCCAAAGCCGCCGAAAGATAGCAATGCACCGGTTTTACATTGCGTTTGGATAGTGGACGATGACAGCCTCGTGCTCTCTGAGTCACCATGTTGTGCTGGGGTGAACATGTCTGTAAGTCGTGAACCCTTGTAGCATATTCCAGGGGCTAGGGGAATGGGGACGTCTGGGTAGGAGGCTCGAGTAAAGACACCGGTAAGTGCTTCTTTTTGCATAGCTATTCCAACATTGCTCATCGATCCAACATTGCTGTTCGCCCTAAGTTCGACATTGAGAATGGCAATGTATGAGGACCAGCATTGAATCAGAGGAAGCCGGATAGAGAGACCCGAGTTAGCAATAGTGTAAGGAGATGGCTTGACTGGGTGTCTATGACGCTGATAATGCGAGGCTCCTAGAAAGCTATGTGGCCTAGGGGCAAGAAGACTGCCCTGGTTTTCGCTCATGGCCCATGACCAGCAGAAGAGTGAGTGATCCTCTGATGTTTTCAGAATCTCCTCTTGGAGGCGGACGAAGGCTCTGGGCCCTTCACCGTATATAAGAGGCATATGAATACCAAATATGCCCAGCATGCAGTACGCCATGTCCTCAACCCTTGTTGTTTCACGGCGGGACAACCAAGACATTCTTTCAGCCACCGACGCTTCATGGCATACCTGGCTTCGAACTTGTGACCAGTCTTGTTGAGTGGCACTCCCCGTCTTTTGATGAGGCCGAAGATATCTGATACCTATACCTGTGGCCTCGGCAATGTCGTAAACGAGACTAGATCTGGTCCCAATTCGTGACCAGTCAGCTGCATAGAAGACCACACAATCAGGGGCAAGGAGCTCTTGAAGTGTCCATCCCCTCTTGAACCAGCGACTCTGCCTGAACTCCTTCGCATAAGATAGCGGCTTGAAAGTCGGAACATCTGAAAGATAGGCGTAACAAATATCTGCCTTGGAGTACCAGGCGAACATGGAGTTGATAGCCTCTGTGAGCTCAGCTGAGCTGGTTTTATCGATGCAGTTGGTATCAACCCATATGTATAAGTAGTCGTCCATTCTGGCTTGCTCACAGGCCTCAATAATCTTGGTAAATCCAGACTTCTGGATCACCGATGCTGGGTCTGCCCAATCCTGGAATGTGACCTCCTCTTGCCCCCAAGTATGTGAAATAATTGCATACTTTGGAATTTTGCTTCCGTAGAACTCCTCGAAATCTCGAGTGTGGGTGTTGATGAGTCTCATTATGTTTTCGATGGATAGTCCAGTGAAGCTTTCAGAAAATAGAAGCGATATGGTACACAGTAAGAAGTAGCTCTGTGTTGACGGGGTGTGCTGCGGGGTTATCGTTGATGTCTAATTTAGATATATGATTAAGTATTGCATATCGGCTACAAGACATAGTAGATATTCAGTATGCAATCAACAAGATGACTATTCCTGAATGAGTTTAAGAGCTGAACCCGCTTTATAGAATATAATATTAAGGCAGAGGAAAATAATTACATTTAGTTAGACATAAGGGAAATTAACTATTGTAGATGCTATTTGCAATCTTTACCAACAGCTTTGAGATTTTAAGCACATTACTGCAAGTAATTACATATATATTCAGAGTTAGAACTGCCCTCAGAATTCAAGTTAATCGTTAAAACATTGTCAACATCTTCGCTGCCATGCGTACGTGAGATCCATTTAAATCCTCCTTTTCAGAGGATGCAAGTTTCTCTGCTATCTGAAGTATGTTCTGAATCTCTCTGAGAGACAACTTTTTATCTCGAATTGAATCAGTCAGTATCTCTTCTAAATGGGGATCACTACCAGTCTTGCGGAGGAATGCGTCAATTGTCTTGTGCAACAGCGAGGCCCTCGAATGTATATCGAGTTGCAAATAAGAGACTACATGTATACGGTGTCGGAGGGCGCTGTATTGTAGACCACCTGCTAATCAATTAGTCAAATAAGGCCGACTTGTACAGACTCTGTAAAGAATTGAACTTGCCAGTATTTGCCATCGTAAGAACAACTATACCAGAGTAGTTATCTATCGCTTGGAGAACGATCGAGGAAATCGAATTGCCTGACAAAGTTTGATCTTGCCTGTAACCCAGAAAGATGTCACAATCATCCAAGAGAATAACTTAACCCATTAGCTTAAAACATAGTCGGGTCTGAAAGTGTCGGAATGGAAACGTACCTGCATTCCAGATATCACCAAGATAGAACGCCTCTTTTATGTTATTTTCAACTTGATTAACCTCTATACCGACTTCATAAGGCGTTAATCGATATAACGGCTTCCTTGCTAATTCGGCAAGGGCTTCCGCGGCGAATGTCTTGCCGGTTCCTGATCCACCTTGAAACAGGATTAACCTACCCTTGTCTCGGCCTGCTATGACATTTAGCGATGGTTTATTGTCGGGCACAAGCGCCCTTAGGACGTCCTTCACATCGTCTGGGATGACCAGCATATCAAACATATCCTCGTTCCAGACTATATCAGCCGCGTATTCTATAGCAAGCTCTCCTATAAAAGCGTTATCAGCGCAGGCTTTGTGTTAATCGGAATTGGAAGTACCAACGCCACTTCTTGTCGTGTAAGCCGAACCCATATGTTGTTGGTGGTAGAAGAAGGATAAAGCTGCCTGTAGGAGGTAAGGCTGATTCAGTGGCTTCAACTGGCAGGTACTCTTCAGCTTGCTCAGTGACCACGTTATCAATGGTGTTTAGTCTGTGAGAACGACGATATGTTTCGATATCAATCATATACCGACCATTTACCTACACAGTAGAGTAAGTACGTAACTATTATAATAGTTAGGTCTTACTTACCATGCGATAATCGAGAACCTGGCTTGGCGCATTGTAAAGAACTAATCTTGGTTTTCGAAGCTGCCAGAAAAATTCTCCACGCGTTCTAAGACGATGCTCAAGTTGTTGATCGAATCTAACAGGGAAGATACCGAGCGACTTGATTGGAACCTTGTCCACCTCCGCGGCATGCTTTGGCCACGGTATGGTGATAATCCTTTTGAATTTTGCAAAACGGCCATCAAATTTCCACATTTCGCACTCTAACCGTATCGGATTCGAACCAGGGAGAGGAGGATATTTTGAAACCATGGCAACATGATTGCCCTCTTCCACAGTGACTAGTATCTCTCTCGGCCCAAATAGCTTGTGAAAGTGTTTTCTGCTTACAAGCCCTTCGCTAAGAAAAAGGTTCTTGGCTTCTTGATATTCAGGGCTAATTTCCCTGTCCAGGTACTTAAGAAGGAGGGTGACGTCTTGCCTTTGACGCTCTGGTAACTGGGGGACGTGGTCGCGCAGCAGATTCCGAGTGTGATAGAAATGAAGGTATGGTGCCACCATGTTATGTTCTCGTTCCCAGCCCAGTAGCTTAGAATCCTCCTCGGAGTCTTGCTTGGCGTCTGCTTCCTTGACTGCTTCTATTGCGTAGTTCAAATCCTTCGATACAATCTCCATATACTCTCCTTGTGCTACAGCACCATCAGCATCGTTCGACAGACATAATTGAGAACTCAGATTATGTGGTGCAGAGCTGTGTGAAGCCTCCCGTAAGGCCTCAAATACTGCGTTATGGTATGCAAGACAGTTGTAGGTGCGGTGTATAATGAAAGAAATAGTAGGATCCCTTTTGGCTCGCATCTGGGAATCCTCATCCGGGATTCGACCCTTGAGGGGGCTTGCTTCGTTATCGCCGACAAACAGACGTGGAACATCAAGATATGACGAAAGAGGAGGATGGCCAGAATGGGCTGGGGTTGATCCAGGGCATTCCACTCGATGGATAACCATGTAGCGAGGTACTGGAGCGCTGCGCTTGGACGATGTAGCTTCAGTACTCCTAGGGACTTTATCAATGTTATTTTCCGCCATATTAACGTTAGAGAAGTTGCCGTATTTGTTATTGCAAAGCCTAAAGCCAGACTTGAAATCATTGAGGGTAGCCAAGCACTTCGAGGCAACAAATCACACCCCGCCACGTCAGGATAAAGAGGGGGATCATTGGGCCTGCTATACGGCTTACTTATCAAGTTATAATATGCAATATGCAAATAGGCATTTCCTTCATAAAACACTATAGCCATCCTCCATTTTAATGTTATCACAAGTAACACGATTACAAATAATAACTAAATGGACTGGCAATGGAATCGAGATTATCCGCAGTAATCATGATAATACAACACCCAGCAAGCACAGCAAGGACTGGGACCTTTATGAGATTATATAAAATACAGGTTAAAGACATCAGACAGCGACGTCCGCAGATAAACAACAGTAAGTAGTATCGCATACTCGGGTCTCGAGTTCAAGTCTAACTGCAAGTCCCTGGTAGTTGATTGTCAGCATCTGGAGATAAGATAAGTGGTGTTGGAGATCTTGAAAAAAAGTAACATATGTTACTTTGTTACCTTGTTGAGAATTGGCTTGGACACTCTGTACTTTAAATGTAGTTAAATGCTATGATAGTTCTGTTATTTTATTTTAATTTGGGAAGGTAGATATTTTACAAAAGCAGTTCTGTTGTCGTAGCAGGCGCCCTTCATAGCGAATGTGAATTATGACTAAACTAGGTGTACTTTATTAACTCTTCCCTTTTGTCTACAACTTAGAACTATTCTCAAGAATATTTAAAACCATTATATCTTTCACATACATTGAAATCTAATGGTTGGAATAGCAAGGGCATGTCAGCTAACACAGTCTCGCTGGAGGCCTCGGATATGAAATCTGATTGCGGCCAATGCAAAGTCATCATGTCTGCCCCCCAGATCGGCGCTGAAAAGTCCATATAAAAACCATCGACCCATTGCTGTGGTGAGGTATTCAGGGTTTCACTACCAACCCAGCGATCAATGGGTGCCTTCGAATTATCCATAAACGCATCGACATATTGTTCCGGTGGCGATTGCTCAGTTTGGCAAGGCGTGGGTAACCCAGTATCCGGTACCACGGTCTTTTCCTTGATGACTTGATCTTTAATTTCCTTCTTATGCTGGCTGATGCTCTCTTCCGATCTCGCTTCATCTTCCAAAACCGCGGGAGGTGTTGGCGACTCCTCGTCGGCGAATGGCAGCTTGTGGCCTAGCTTATGGACAATATCGTGAACCATAAGCTCACCACGATCGTCTAATTCAGGCTCATCAAATTCCCAAGCGTCTCCATTGCGCACCATGAGGTAAAGACTTTGAATAGTAGCTTTGAGAGCAGAGTGCGTTTTCTGAAAGACTTCTGTATATCTGATTTCACATTCAGTAATGTAGTCGCTTATAATTCCGAGATACATACCCAGACGACAATCGCCTAAAATCATTCTTGGCTGCGTTTTCGGTGGTGCAGACAAAACCATCCCGCTGGCACCGTCTACATGGTGGGAACCCACTGCACTTTTGTAATGTAAGTCAATGTTCTTAGGTCAGGTGAATAATACACACCTTCGTCTTTCTTACGCGACATCTGTCACAGGCTCTTACCACTTTCTTACGTGGTTTGTAGGCGCCGATAAAATGCTTGTGGCCCTGAATAGATATGTCATGCGACACGGCACACCCAGGAGGACTGGGAATGTGTTTTGCCATTGTAGCAGAATTGAGAGTACTCATTCGGATATTATAGCCTCAGTTGAAAAGATAAAGTCAGGGTGTCCCGTATCTTCGGCGAGGGATGAATATATACCTCAGTAATAGAATGCTACATAGAAATAGCAGGCATTAGCAGGATTGATGTACTGAGAGTGGAAAACTTTCAATATTAGTAAGGCCTATCTGCTTTTTTATGTATAATCGTGAGCTGCTAAGCAAACCAGTGACAACTAGTCATTGCCAAGGATCCAGCAATAAAGTTTACAGTTTTTAAGGAAATGAGCTTTCACTGCACAGCGCCTTT
The DNA here is from genome assembly GCA_013396205.1 of Fusarium mundagurra. Lineage (NCBI taxonomy): Eukaryota > Fungi > Ascomycota > Sordariomycetes > Hypocreales > Nectriaceae > Fusarium > Fusarium mundagurra. The sequence goes on along the minus strand of JAAOAN010000383.1, from coordinate 135,367 downwards.
TTGGAAATATAGTGAAGATCTTAGTGGTAAGTTGTCATGCACTATTGTTCAATAATCTATGCTTTAAGTGATTTTTCAGGCGAAACGTTACACAATGGCGTCTGTGGCTTTATAACTGCCGAAAGTTTAGTGATATTATGGCTAGTGGATCGACGTTGACGTTTGGTTTGGTATGCGTCAACCTAAAATGCTACCCAAAAGGATCACAAAGCACGGCAGAGAAATTCTGATTACTGCATGCAGTATTCTATGACGTAGCGGAAAGCGTGTCGGATTGATCTTCTACACCACTAACCCAAACTGTCTAGCTCAACCTTCTCAGCCGTGTCGCACAAAAGGCCCTTGACTTAACCAAAATGAGTCGCAAACCAATTCAAAGCCTGTTTTTCCGCCTCCTTGCTCTGCTGAAGCAGATTGTCGTTCTTCTCATCCACCTGCACGCAGAATCCTTGCCCGGCTCTAGGGTACACCACGATCTCTGGGAGTGTCCAGGTGCGTGCAAGTCTCTTTCATGATATTGACCTGAGACATAGACGTGACAATATCCCTTCTCCAATAGCAACCGAGACAGGCTTCACAATTACCTCTGCGTCTCCAGGTAGCGACATGCCGCTTGGATGACCTGTGAAAACAGCATCAACAAGTGGCATGCCATCTTCAGTAATAGATTCTGGATATGCAAGCGTTAACACGGGCTTACCGCCCCAGCAGAATCCCGCGGCTCCGATGCGTTGCTCAGGACTCTCGTGTAAACGGAGGGCCTCGAAAAAGGACCGAATTCTGGGCCATGAAGCTGCCAAGCCGTTATGGTAGAAGAAGGGCGCTATTCCGTATATGGTCTGCGCAAAGTACCAGCTATAGCAAGTCAGTCTATTATCTGTTAGGGCTATCAGAGTCACACACGGCTTCCATATCCAGTTCTAACTTGGACTCGTATCAGTCAGCGGACCCACAATGTCCTGTAGAACCAGTCAGTACCTAATGTCACAAGTCAAGTTAGTGCCGACGTACAAGAAGTCATGTGGGGGCAGGTCTGACATCCATGAAATCTGGAAGGTAGACTAAGAAATCGCCATTCAAGGCGTATTGATCAGCAAGAAGCCTGTTGTTCACAAACTCCCATCCAAATGCATCAGGAACGATGACAATGATGCCCTTAACCGGCTTATCATCTAGCGGAGAAGTAACATAGGTTGGTCGTCCAAACATTTCCTGGATTTCTCCAGTCGGTTGGCCATCATGGCTGTGGCCTTTGAAGCACTCAGAGCAAGACATTGTATATGTCAAAAGCTATTATGTAGGTTTGTTGCATTGAAAAAGACAAAAGACTTGAGTTAAGAAGCTATATAAAATTAAGCTATATCCAGGGATACTTTTACTGTATCTATAACTTCAGATAGGCATGTACAATTAAATCCGCCGCTACGCCTAATGTTATTACTTCCATCAGATCCGGTTGCTATTTCCATAATTCTGAAAAATTGACTTATATTTAGTATTAAACTATATCCTATAGAGAGACGACTCGAGTTAAATCTTCTGAGATATTTCTATAGCTATAAGTAATAATCCCATTTATTAACTTATTTACAGTATTGTCTTAAGTATAAAACCTTTTTAGTCCCCATGTATTATTAAAAAGAAAGCATAGCATGTATAGTGTGCGGGGTAGCAATAGTTAAAAATGTAACAGGTCATTAAGGCTAGGACTTTCACCGCCATCTCTTGGTCAATAAGGATCGCTGCGGAATGTATGCAAGAGAACAGTGGCGTGAATGTGGCTAGCTGAGAAGGAAAAAACAAGTCAAGCTGCCCCTGTACTATTCTACTCATTGACCTACCTATTAAAACAACCCAGGCAGCTTGTAAGATATAAAGTTATTATAGAATGGGCCAAGTGTTACAATTTCTAAAGTTCCCTTTAATTATTATCTAGCCTGTAGCTAATTGCTGCAGCCCATATCTTATAACCTAAGTTAGTAGCTATTCTGGCCCGACCCGGTGCTAAACACTAAAAAAGACTTGGCTTGGTGATGCACGGTCTCGATCCATCTAGATTATGCAGCTTTTCAGTAGATCGCTATAAATGTCTTAGAACTAATATATTTATAGAAAGCTGAAGGAAGGTGGCAAGCTGAGTTGGGAATGCAGGTAGTTAAAAAGGCATTCTTAAGCATTCTTTTCTGTTAAGACTTTCAATATTAATTGCTCTGCCACATATACTCTTCTTTCTCATTTACATCTCACTCTTCACTACAGACAATCTTTACAAGCGACATCACCAGGCAGTCCCTAACTCCCACTATGGCCGATTTTAACATCTTAAGCTCGACACTTAGCGCCGACCAGATTATTCTGGAAGGCCAAAAAGGGTATGAGGAAGCCAGTAAGAGACTCGATCCAATAAGAGGCGCTTTTCGATGGACTAATCCTGAACCATAGTCAATATCGGCAACCTCATGTATCGATATACAACTCCAGCAGCTGTGGTTAAGGCAAAGTCTGTCAATGACGTGAGATCAACGATTGTCTTTGCACGCAAGAATAACCTTCGTATCACTGTCAAGAATGGCGGCCACTCATACATGGGCTACTGTCTCAACGAGGGTGGAATCGTCCTTGATCTCAGTCTCATGAACACGTGCCACATTGACCATAAAAAGATGCTTATCCACATGGATGCTGGCCTTATCTGGAAAGATGTTTACTACAAGTATCTGGAAGATAAGCGCAACATCGTCATCGGTGGCCAGTGTCCCTGGGTTGGAGTTAGCGGCTTCACCCTTGGTGCCGGACTCAGCCCTTTCTCACGAAGCTATGGCCTAGGGTGTGATAACCTCCTTGAGATGACCATTGTCACCTGGGACGGTGAAAAGATCACCGTTTCTAGGGAAGATAAGGATGCCGAAAAGAAAGAATTATTCTGGGCTCTGGCCGGTGGTGGTGGCGGTAACTTTGGTGTTACAGTCAGCATGACTAGTAGGATGCATAAGCTTAGGGATGAAGATGGACATGTGGTGTGTGGTAGGTTGGTCTGGAATCTTCCTCAGCAGAAGACAGATTTCGAAAATATGATGAACGTGTTCAACACAACCCCATGCCCGAATGAGCTGACCATTGATGCTTTCTGGTCCCATACCCAAAACAAACAGCTCATCGGCAGCATGACAGTCATTTACAACGGTGGGATGGGCCCAGCGAGGAAGGCTTTGGAGTATTTGCTGGCTTTCAACCCCTCAGTCATTGAACTCGAAGAAATGGAATGGACTAAATTGGTGCACAAGTCCGAGGGTTGGGACCCCAAGAGCAAGGTCTTCCATCATCATGCCTCTTTCATCTTCGCAGAAGGTGCTATCACTCGAGAGCTCACTGCGAAGATTTCCCGCATCGTTGAGGAAGCGACAAAGGTGGTTGGCATCACGGATGATAACTCGCCCAATAGCCCGAAGTGTCATGTACTTTGGGACCACATCGGAGGTGCGACGCAAAGGATCTGGGGGGCGACCGAGGACATTGCTTCAGATGCGACACCGTTCCCCTGGCGTCAGGGCCACTATGTCTCCAACATCAAGATGCAGTGGACTTGTGCAAACAAGACCAAACAAGTCCATGATTTCATCAAAAAGTGTCAAGCCGAGCTTCTTCCCTACGCCATCGAGCAGAAAGCCGCTTACCTCAACTACATCGACAGGAACGTCAAAAACTGGCAACAGGCGTATTATGGCGCCAACTATCGGAGACTGCAGGAGATCAAGACTAAGTGGGATCCGCATAACGTCTTTTGGAACTGGCAATCCATTGAGCTCATCAAGGATGGCAAGACGGTCCCTAACCCTGGTAGTGTGGAGGAAATGGAAACTTGGTGGATGCAATATGCTCCGTTGGTTGATCCAGAGCGTTTGCCTCTGCCAGAGACTGAGCAGGATGTTTATAAGAGAGATGCTAAGCTTCGCAAGCGGATTTGCAACGAAGCCCAACCTAACGGAACTGTAACAGCCTAATTATGCCGTGGTGTAAGCAAATGGTACTATTCTTAATATGAAAACATTTTTATTTTAGCTATTCAAGCTAGCTCAATAGTGATAATAATGCCTCATCATATATAGATTAAGGCAGAGTTGTAAAAAGATTATCTACTAAGATAAACATATCTAGGCCCTTAATTGTATAGATATAACTGCACTTGTGAATCTTACTTATGAGAAACAAAGTTCATGCCCACTGGCCCAAGCTGAATCATGCAACAAGCTGCCGAACTTTCTCGCATTTAGTCCGTTTCTAGGTAGTGGGAGTTCTATTGTCTCAGCCCTGGACAAGGAACAGGAATGGACGTCCGGGTCGATACAAGTTCTCGACCTGGCTCGCGACCAACAACTAAGACATTTTCTATTTATATTCAGTCGCGCATTTTTCGGAACAGTGGTCCGGAAGAAAAGCTCCTTTTAGTTCCATGATGATACCCACTTCGGTGTGATAACCGATGTGCTAAGTGCGGGGATTGGGTTCTGGTCATTGGCTTTTTTTTCGTAGGTAGCTGAAAGATGTGGCTAGGGACCATAGATCCACTTTCAGCCCGCCATAGCACTGAAACAAAAAGGGAATCGTATGATGTGTCTTGAAATCTATACTGCAGCTGGCTGAAAACAGCCTTAACTGCAGGGTCATAAGAAATATCACATTCTTCTCCGAATACACTTGTAGGTTATGTAGCGTATGAGAAGCCAATAGATGGCTGCCTGTGTGTGCTATGTGCAGTTGCTCAGCGGCGGTCATGCTAGGCAGGTTGAAGTTGCGAAACTTAAAATGCAATTTGTTCCTGCAAAGTCTTCACGATACTCAAGTTTTATCTATCTTATTACTGTGAAAGATCTCTTTTTATTTAAAATCTAGAAACGCTTTGCTAAACCTGCTAATGTTAAGAGATGGATTCTTACAAGGAGATTATTACTCGATTTACGGATCGCTCTATCCATTTGTCTAGAAATGCTGCTGCTCAGTCCCTAGCCGCAGGCCTTCATGGAAGGATCAATAGTGCCTGTTCCGGAGCTAAGTGGGCCCATCATCAGATGCGCAAGGACAGGGCCAAAGTCTACAACGAGAGCTTTGGCGGAAGACCGCCAAAACCACATATATCTGGATCCTGCTACATTTTCAGATAATATTCACGATCATGGCTTCAATTTGGCAGAATGGTCGCAAGCAATTCGAGACCATGCGCAGACTCGTATAGCCCAGTTCAGAGCAACATACTCAATGCCTCCCAAAAAGACCAGAGTCAATATTTCTCTTGGGGAAGATCCCGATGTTACCATAAAATGCTCTGAAACAGCCTCCCTTGCGGAGCTCGAGATGGCCGCCGTGGCCTTAGGGTAAGTCGCCCTTGTTATCGTTCCTCTGTTGATATCACTGTTTATTTCCGTTTTATTTTCATCCTCGGGTTCTGAATCCGCAGCCGAGCTGGCCGCCGCGGATGCTCAGCATGAAACCATGGTCCGAGACTTACAGGAGCAGATTCGCAGGGCTCAAGAGGATCTAGTAAAGTACGATGCCGCTGGAGAAGAGGCAAATAAGCAAGATCGGCAGAACGATGAGACGACAAGACGAGAAAGGATGGCGATGACGAAGAGCGCAAGAAAGAAGATTAGTATTATAGCTGCGTCGATCGCATTATACCTCTCAGCTTTACTTAAAATGTCAAACCCTGCCACGGCTGTAAGTACGCCAGGGATAACAGTTTACGTAATAATTGAAGTACATAAGTTCTTGCTTTAGTATTTATATTACCTCTAGTATTGAAATATTTTAATGCCCATTTGCTACTTACGCTGTATTGACTGTATACTTACATGAAGCCTGCTTACTTAGTTTTTATCACTATACACATAATATAAATAGCTGTACTACTCTATAGTAATATAGAAGATGGCAAAAATTGGCATCTCTAGGGTATGGCTAGGTAGTCGATCTCCCGACTAAGAAGCATTGGGGTTAGCTCCCCACTTATTTTTGACACAAGGGCGCACTAACTTATCTCTTCCGTATCGAGCCTCGAGCAACTAGACTAGGCTGGTGCTTGATTTTCACCTTTACCCTCCTCAAACTTGTCCCTGCCGTACGTCCTCCCTTACACTCACTTATGTCAGTACCGGAACATACCTCGATAATAATTCGACCCGAGTGATTAGTTACCTGCACACCGTTGAGGACTGAGCCCCGCTCGCGCCTGTATTGAGCGTCACCCTTCGCGGTCACATCAACACATAAGAGAACGAAACGTTGGGACCCCAAGACGAGACCCCGGGTTTGTTCAGCACCGTCTTTGACTTCCGTTTTAGGAAATCCAGATGCCTACTGACCCAGAAGGGGCCATGCTTCTGCCTCATTGCGATGACGATGATCTGAGTATCTGGTGCCGACAGCTCTTCAATGATGACCACTCCCAGTCCATCATCCCAGACGACTTTCTCATTGGTTCTCTACCTGATGACCTGCTGTCTTTTGACTTACCATGGACTGCCATTGGCGAGCACACTGATGTTACATCTCACGGCAACCTTCCTTCCTCAGATGTTCCCCTCTCTGTAGCCTCCCAGCATCACCAACCTCCTACCGCCTCTTCTGCCGAGACTTGCCGCTTCGCCCATGCCCCCCAGGGAAACAACTTACCGTCCAAGATTGGTACTCGTTTCTCCAGGGACGCGCTCAAGACTCTTAAAGACTGGCTCAGCGCTCACAGCGATCATCCCTACCTTGACGAGGAAGACAGGGAGATGCTACAGCGTCAGACAGGCCTCAACAAGACCCAGATCTCTAACTGGCTCACCAACGCTCGCCGTAGACGCAAGGTCCAACAACCCAGGTCTACCTCTCCTTATGTTCGCAACACATGGACCGGCCCCATAGATATTCCCCGGCGTCCGGATACACCTGCCTTTAAGAATAATACAGACAACATGAACCCCCTCGAGCGTTGGGTGGATTCACCTCCCGAGAACGAACCCGCCTCTGTCACTGCGATCGCTCGTGCTGTGGCCTCTAACTCAAAGATTTCCTCGGGGCAGAACACTCCACGCTCCTTTGCTTCCACCGATGATGGGTCTAACCCTTCACTTTACAACTTCTCTTCCGCTAGTAGTGCTGGTACTTCGAGCGGTGCCTCTTTCGGTTCCATGACAAGGCAGCGTGGTCGCCGCCGAAGGAGACCCGTTCCCAAGCGCAAGGAGAAAACCTACTCGGCCGTGGCCCTCAAGAAGTTCCAGTGTACTTTCTGCACAGACACCTTTGGGACGAAGTATGACTGGCAGCGACATGAAAAGTCACTGCACCTCTCTCTGGAACGGTGGATATGCGCCCCCAAAAGTCCTCGGGCCCTCAACCCCCAAAGTAGCCAGATCTGTTGCGTCTTCTGCGGGGAGACTGAGCCGACCGATGAGCACATCGACTCTCACAACATCTTGGCATGTATGGAGAGGCGACCTGAAGATAGAACATTCTATCGCAAGGATCACCTTAACCAACACCTAAGGCTTATGCACAACGTGAAATTTCTTGACTGGAGTATGAACTCCTGGAAGGTGACTGGTCCTGATATCAGGTCACGCTGCGGGTTTTGCGGCATCGCAATGTCTAGTTGGTCTATTCGAGTGGACCATCTTGCGGAACACTTCAGGAAGGGCGATACGATGGCTTCATGGAGGGGCGACTGGGGCTTCGACCCTCCAGTGCTCAAGATGGTTGAAAACTTCATTCCTCCGTGTAAGCTCCCCAAATCCCACATCACAGCAATCGAAGAGTATTTGGTCATCGAAGCTATCTTGGCCATACTGAAACTGACGTTTTGCTTTTATAAAGATCTGATCGAGAACGATCGCCGCTCTCCATTCCCTTACATCGCAACCGCCGCGAAAGCCGAGACCCCCAATAGCTCGTATGAGCTAATGAATCCGGAGGCTCAACGCCGGGAGTTGAATGAAATAGCACGAAAGCATCCCTGCTCTGAAATAATTGCAGGGAAAGGTGGTGCGTTTTTCTTGACCGATGTTAACTGTTACCGACGTCTAAATCGCGAGTTAACTCGCTTCGTCACTTCCATCATGTCACTCAACAATCCGAACTGTCATGTACCCACCGATGCCGAGATTCAGCATCAGGCTCGGTGCATAATCTTCGACGAGTTAGTGCCCATTTTTCTCTACTTTCATAGACTCATACTAATTGTTTTACAGCGACGACCCATGGAACCAGACCGCAGCCGACAACGCCGAGTGGCTTTTGCGATTCAAGCGTGATGTTGGTATCTTGCCTTCCGGGCCTGGCCTCCCGCTGGACATCAATTCCTGGAGCATCACCGACGGCGGCACCGGTTTCGCTCCTCCATTCGCCTTCCCTAACAAGAAAATGCTGCAAGCTACTTCATCCTCACCGGCCTCGTCCACCGCAGCCACGACGTCTCACAGCTCTGACAAGGTTGAAATATTCGTCGGGAATGACGAAGCGCCATTCGAGACCAACCAGGCTTTGTTGGATGGGTATATCGAGACCTTCGCATCGCGCTACGATCGCCCCGCTACAGTGTTTTGCTCACGGGAGCTCGAAAACGGCCTCGTGGGCTTCGTCGAGGCGGAGATCGCACGTGGCGCTGGGTTCCCCTCAGACGAGGCCCTCAGGTTGCGCGGCCGTGAGATTCTCGGCACAGAGAAGACGTCTGCCGATGACCCAAGTCTTCTTGAAAAGTTCAAGTCGTGGATGTTCAGTCAATGGCAACAGGAGCAGACCATATCCTCGGATTTACCACCTAATCCTGATATTGGCCTGACCAGCGCGGAGATAGATAGCATTCTTGCTGATGTAAACTTTGATATGACGTTGTGACGATTCTGGAGATCAAGAGGCGTACCCCTGCGTGGAAACTACTGGGTGGTCGCCGATATCAAATTTTGCGAAGAAACCTTCTTCATATTAAACTTTCAGGCTCGACTCCAGCTGCCGGCGTGACTCACCCCTGATATAGAACATAAATATTATAAGATGCTATCACTTCCTCCATAATCCTTCCTCTCTTCTCTGAGATCTCATCAAACTCGCCCGTCGCGCCGCTCAACACCCAACCGCGATGTCGCCAGAGGAATCAATCACCCTCATCAAGGCCAACCTGGCAGAAGTACTAAACCCCGAGATAATCGACAATGTGATCCTCAAAGAAAAACGACCTCTCCGCGTCTACTGGGGAACCGACCCAACAGGAAAACCACACTGCGGCTACTTCGTACCCATGGTCAAGATCGCCGAACTCCTCCACGCAGGGTGCCACGTCAAGATCTTACTCGCCGATAAGCACGCACACATGGACAGCCATGCACCTCTTGAAGTGATCAAACACCGATGCGAATACTACAGACTCCTCATAAAAAGCTCTCTTCGGGCTATTGGCGTCGATGTCTCCAAGCTTGAGTTTGTGGTGGGAAGCTCATTCCAGGAGACTAGAGAATACGAGACCGACCGATTTCGACTCTCGAATAATGTCACTGTATCACAGCTGATCAAGGCTGGTTCTGAAGTCGTCAAGCAAGGCGAACATCCGACACTGGGTAGCGTGGAATACCCCATCTGGCAAAGCCTCGACGAAGAGTACCTCGATGTTGACGCAGAACTGGGCGGAGTTGATCAGCGCAAATTATTTACTTTCGCTATCGATCATATGCCAAAGCTTGGGTACAAAGTGCGAGCACACTTGATGAACGCCATGGTTCCAGGTCTAGGAGAGGCACAGAAAATGAGCTCCAGCGAGCCAAGCTCCAAGATCAATCTTCTCGATACGTCAGAAGAAGTCACCAAAAAGTTGAGAAAAGCCGTATGCGCCCCGAGACAGATAGAAGGAAATGGAGTTATTGCGTTTATAGAACATGTCATCTTCCGCGTCGAGTCACTGAAGACAGGCGGCAAGCCAAGATTCATGGTTGAAACACGAGAAGGCGAGAAACTGGTCTACGAAAACATTTCCAAGCTGAAAGAGGATTTCGTGAACGATATCTTGACGCCGCAGATGATCAAGCCCGCGCTGATTAAGACGCTCAACGAGCTTCTGGATCCAATTCGGAAAGACTTTGAGGCTGATGGGGATTGGCAGCGTGTGTCCCAACTGGCTTACCCCCCTGAGGAGAAGTTGAAGAAAATGAAGATAGGGAAGAAAAAAGAAAAAGTACACCATGAGCTGCCTATCCAGACTCGGGGCACTTAAAACTGGTAATTTAACATCCTTTAATATGAACAAAATTGAATCATTTAGCATCGAGGTCCTTAGCTTTCCTTCCTCCCGTAGCCTCCATGAGCCTTCTAGCCCAGCCTCTTATGTGCACAACCGGTGTTCAACAAGACTCAGCAAGATTGTCGATATTGTTATTTGACTTCAGATTAGACAATTTTACGGAATCTCCAGCGAGTTGTAATCAGACTTGGAAGCATCCTCAACATCTCCTGCTCTCTTCAACTGGAAATCAGCGTCCTGGTAGCGGCCCTGGAACGACGGACCGGGATGACCGATTGCAAGGGCAGTCGTGGCAATCACTATCAACATGCCTTCGAGAAGCATAAAGGCGCTCTCATTTTCGGCGAAAGCGCTATGGTAGCCAGCACTCAGCTCAGCAACCCGGTATGAGGTTCGGATCAAAATAGTGATGGTAGCGATCGTCAGACCTGAAATTGTGTTAACAGTGTCTCGGAACATTCATCCGCGGAATGATCTTACAAGAAATAAACAAGTTAAACCTCCAAGACCGTTGCAGCTGGCGAAATTTGGGTTCCCAGCCCTCTTGCCGGCGAAAAATGCGAAAAGCCAGCTCACATGCCAAGATCACGAAGATTGAGATACCTGCCAAATGCGCTGCGAGACCGGCTTTCATGACTTGTAGCCCGACGTTGATTGTATGTCGCTCATCGCTACCGAGCATAGAACCACCAGCGGCTTGAAGGACAAGCGCAACAAAGTCAAAGAGCATGAAGGTGATAGTATATACACGAGGGCTAAAACGAGAATAACTCTGTCCGTAGACAGTGATGATACGAGCGAGACAAAGGTAGATTGCAGCACTGAAGAATGCAGGGCCTATGGTTATGGCGATGATGTATCTAGAGTCCCGTACAGTTAGGACCGTTGAAAGAATTGTAGGATGGATCAACTTACGTCAAGAACCCACCCTGACCAAAGTGCATTCTGATACGAGCTGCAAAGCCGACCATCTCGAGAACATGCCCACAGAACATGCCAAAGAGGTAGCCCCAGGTCTTGTGCCGTATGCCCCAGTATATCTGAGGCACGATGAGGAGTGCATGACAAGTTAGGTAGAAGATGTTTCCACCGAGGTTGGGGTTATCCATTGTCATTTTGCTTTAACAGATAGGTGTAAATGGGAGTCGGGAAGCAATGTGAGTCGACTGAATAAGACAACGTGAAGTGAGGTGGATATCTTGAATGGTTCATGTCATTTGGCGATAGCTGAAACCATCAACGTATATATATTTCTCTAATAACTTCATTCTAGATACTGGCCTAGTAATCTGGCATTACTTACATCGGCGCGGATTTTATCTCTGCGTTCGCGCAATATCATGTTCCGCTCTTGCACTCACGAATCTCTTTCATCGGCCGCCTCGCATGCGCGCTTTAGTCGGGCTATATCTCAACATTCATAGCCACGTGGCCGTGCAATACGCTAAAGAATTTAAGCTCAATGATTGAGTGACAGCGGGTCTGTTGTCAATCTTAGTAGTCATGTTACTAAATTCCGCGTAGTGGCTCCGCCCAGCGGACTTGAATTAGCTTCCGCTCCGAGCTGCAAAGTCCTGCATCACGATGTGCCATTCCCTACTCAAATCTTTAACCCCGTCCTCGTGCCCATCAACTATTGACATCCGCTTTACTGTTGTCTTTTAACCATTTGATCATTGTAATCAATTGACACTACCCTTTAGAAGAAGACGGGTTGAAGAACAGTGCTTACTTCGTGAGAGATCCATATATTTTGCTATTCTGACGTCAACATTATAATCATCTTGCTGACATACCATAAGCTTTAACCATCAGTCATGATGATGGTAGCATGAGAGAGCAATACGTGTGTCTTTATCAGCCACGTACGAAAACCGCTGATGTGCGACTCGTCGACTTTGTAGTAAGAAAGGACACTAAGTCTTACGCTGTGTTTGATGTCATTTGGTTCATCGCCACTGCTGCCTTTTATAAGTCCATGAATCAAGCCAGCGAAATGAAAAACTCTCTCCTATTGTCATTTATCGTGTCTTAACATTCCAAATTCTGTGATTGAATCCCCGACTTGTTATCGCCCGCATCTACACCAACAACGTTAACCGACATGGCGGCTAAGAACCCTGATTCCCTCGTCGGCCAAGGCCCTTTTCATGCCCGCGTCAACCCAGCTCACCCTGCTGTAAACAAGTGGGTGAGTAACTGCATGCTGTCTAAGTACCCAACTTGCTTAACCTCTCTAGCACAAACCAGGTAATGAGCAAGGCAACGATGCGGCACCAGAGTACCACGCCGAGACCTTCCCACCGGGAAGTGCACCACCAGAGAATACCTTCTACCCGAACCCCGAGAGCAACTACACAACTGAGGCCTTGAACATGCCTGCTCTCGACATACCAGGCTCGACGTCAAAGGATATCTACAATTCTATCGACACTGTCCATGGCAGACCACTAGTCGGCCAAGAGAACCGTGAAATCAGAGGAGTCCATCCGAGAAAGAGAAAGAAGGAGCGCAGTGGCCTGGAGGGTGTCGGTGCCAGTGATACATACTCTGTGTTTGACAAGGTTAGGGATACGGTTGCTGATAAGCCCAATGTCGAAAAGGGCCTGAGGGGATATTCTGGCAAACTGGAGGGCGGATTAGCTGCTGATGGAGCAGAGTCTCTGCCACCTGTAAAGGCAGATGAGCGGGCTGTCCGTGAAGGTCCTCATAAAACTACTGCTTGATGATAGACCAGTAGTACTAGCACGCAATAAGATGCTCTCTTTCTACATTGTGTCTCGTTTGAGTTATTTCGCCAGCTTAGCGCAGCTAGCTAAGAACATCTCCATTCACGGTGTCGTTCGCAGTTGAGACTTGTGGGTCACAACTTAAATCAGTAAAGAGAACTCAGTGTCCCATTTGAGGATGGTATATGTGAGAATAATCTCCGCATCGAGTGTTTAAAGTTACACAATTTACCTTCAGTGCAGTGGGGACACGACCAACACGACTAGCGGAATCCTTCGATAAGATAGTTTTGGCTCATTCGCCCACTTTGACTTTGGTTACGGAGTAGTTAGTACCCTGAAAATCAAGGATTTAACGAAGCAATCGTACCACAAGCAAAAGACTTGATTGGCTGGATGCAGGTCATGTCTCGCATTTGGCACAGTACGAGAGTGCTATGATTGATTGTAACCCTGAGGGGATGCAGGGTATGTATGTGTATACAAAGCATCAGGATAACTCAAGATATCGTCATTTCATCCTCACCTCAACAAACATTCCAAATCAACACAAAGTTTCGTCCAAGTTTCAGGATATCAGCCCAGCTCACATAACATAATGACTTTTTATTTTCATCATGGCCTGTAATAATCGCGGGGTCATTCCACGGCAGATGTTGGTGCAATCACCTCTTCTGTCAAAACACCCACTCAATTAGGCAACTATCTATCGCGTACAAGTATATTGCCCCTCTGCACTCGTAATACCTACGGCCCTCGGTTAAGAACAATGACGCATTATGATGGTTCTGACAGCCTAGACACGTGAAAATGCTGGCCATCATGCGAAAACCTGTTCGAGGCAGCCTTGTCAATTGGTCGCGGTGTCTATATAATTTGCCTCAGAAACACACGGCTGGAGTTGGGAGGCTCTATCAAAGACCATCAAACTTCAATATTGCCAACATTCACACTGCCAAAATGAGTCAAGTTGGAAAAACGCCCGAGAGGAAGTGGTGGAAGGAAGCTATTGTATACCAGGTTTGAACTTGCTGCCCTTTGTTACGAGGTGAGACTTATATGACATTCAGATCTATCCCGCATCGTTCCTTGATACCGACTCTAATGGTGTTGGAAACATCAACGGGATCACAGCTAAGCTGGATTATCTCAAAGAATTGGGCGGTAAGAACTGATCCCCTCCTATACTCATGATCTAACAAGTATGTCTTCACAGTGGATATTCTCTGGATTTCACCAGGTAAGACCAATTTCACCCACCATAGTACTCCCCATCTGACACCTATTTTAGTTTACGAAAGTCCACAGAAGGACATGGGATATGACATTGTACGACACCCATTTCCCCATGAAAATTAAATTAGCACACTCTGACATTTTCACAGTCGAACTACCGTGATATCCATCGTCCCTACGGCACAATGCAAGACGTGCACCGTTTGATCGATGAACTCAAGTCACGTGACATGAAGCTCATCATGGATCTGGTGGTCAATCACACCTCGACTGAGGTAAGATATCACATCGAACCCTGTGTGCTGTTTAACGGGACTGATTTCACCTGACGCCATAGCATCCCTGGTTCATCGACTCAGCCTCGTCCGCAAAAAGCGCGCGACGAGACTGGTACATCTGGCGCAAGCCAAAATATGATGGCGAGGGTAATCGGCAGCCACCGAATAATTGGTGCAGCCTCTTCGACGAGCACGAGTCGGCCTGGACGTATGATTCCAAGACAGATGAGTACTATCTCTCCCTCTTTAGTCCGTTCCAGGCCGACTTGAACTGGGAGACCCCATTCGTCAGAGAGGAAGTCTGCGACATCCTGCGCTTCTGGCTCGACAAGGGCGTCTCTGGTTTCCGAATGGACGTCATCAACCTCATCTCCAAGGATCAGAGATTCCCTGATGCCGAAATCCGTCACCCTGGCAGGAAGTACCAGCCGGGTGAATGCTACTTCGCCAACGGGGTCAAACTCATGGACTATCTCCAAGAGATGAAGACCGCCGTCTTCTCAAAGTACGACACCCTCACGGTCGGCGAGATGCCGTACCTCGAGGATGAAAAGCAGAGACTCAAGATGGTCGCGGCTGAAGAAGGCGTGCTGAACATGATCTTCACCTTTGAGATGATTGACCTTGACATCGTCCCTGAGAAAGGTCGCTTCAGCAATAAGGAATGGAAGGTTTGTGAGCTGAAGGACATAATCGCCAAGGCTTGCAAGCTAGTTAGTCAGGACGGGTGGCACACGCTCTTCTGCGAGAATCATGACCAGCCGCGTTCCGTCACGCGTTTCTGCGATGACTCGGATGAGCATCGTGTCGCAGGCACCAAGCTCCTCTCCATCATGCAGACGAGTCTTCCTGGTACCCTTTATGTCTATCAGGGCGAGGAGCTTGGTATGCGAAACGTGCCCAAGTCCTGGGCATTCGAAGAGTATATAGACATTGAGTCTGTTGCCTACATCAAGAAGTAAGTCTCATTTAACTCTCATCACTTTGAACATCTACTGACATGATCTCCTTCATAGTGTCTGCGCTCAGTTCCCAGAAGGGTCTCCCGAAAGGAAAGAAGCCAAGGACCTTCTGCGCCTCAAAGCGCGTGACAATGCCAGGACCCCTATGCAGTGGGACTCTACATCCAACGGCGGCTTCTGCCCCGAGGGAGTCAAGCCCTGGATGCGCGTAAACGACGACTACAGGATCGTCAACGCAGCTCTACAGACTTCTGCAGGTCGGGCAAACGACCACACCATGCTTGTGTCACCGTATCGGTTCTGGCAGCGAAGTATCCAGTTACGCAAGAAGTTCAAAGACTTGCTCGTGTACGGAGACATTGAGATTATTGATGGCACACACGAAAGTGTCTTTGCCTTCAAGAGGATCAGCCATGGCAGACATACCATCACGATCCTTAACTTTAGTAAGGATGAGGTGAGTTTCACGTTTCCACAAGGTGACGGGGTCAGGGGTTGGGCTCTCGGGAGTTATGATGTTCTGTCTTTGGAGAGGCCCAGAGCGGGGAAGATTCAGCTTTTGCCTTGGGAGGGCCTGCTTGGTATTGCTTGAGGGATCTCTCATTTGGAACAGAAGCATCAGATTGGTATCAATGGCTTCGAGATGGTTTTGATATAGTCAGTACAGAATACCACAATCGTTTATATCATGCATCATCTTGTGATATCATGCTTTATCATGGTGAATGTTCACAACTTGACTCATTGGATCTGTCAACGACAAGACTCATACCCAGGGCTCTGCCGTTATGTGTCATGTTGCTTTATGAGAGACTATGTCGATTGAAGGTTGTGATCGTATGATTGTTGGGTCGATGTCCCAAACGAGTTGCTGCTTCAACCTTTGGGGTGCAGCGGCTTGGCGGTGAAGTCATTCACACGTATAGGTCTAGTACCATTGCTGTGAAACATGCTTGCTGGCGTGTATTGAGTAAGCAAGAGTAACGATGCTGTAAAAAGAACCTTGCAATGCCAATCCAGCCCATGTTTAAATCTTTGACTCTGTCTTCATACCCATCAGCCATGTCTCGATATCCGCCTCACTGTTGCCTTTCAACCACTTAATCGTTTCTTTCCGTACAGTGGTCGAAACCCTCTCGTACTCAGACCGATCTTGCATGAGCTTGGTGATAACTTTAACCCATGGCGCTACATCCTGCTCTGGTATAGTGTATTGCCCCGACTCGTCTCGCTGTCCAGTGATAGGAGACACTGGGATGATATAATCAAGCCCAAGCATCGACTCAGACAGCGCACCTGCATTCGATGACACAACTGGAATGCCCCGGAGGTGAGCTTCTACCACCACCATGCCCCAGGCCTCGCACCACAGCGATGGAACGACAAGGACTTTGATATCGCGCCAGAGATCTTTTTCTATCGCGCAGCACGGTCGGACACTGCATACTGGTCAGCCAATCCTCGATGTATAAACCTACATCAGCAATGGAGACACTTACGTCATGTTAGGCAAGTTTTCCATCTCCTTCGCAGTTGCATCATCGGCGCCCCAACTCATATAAGTCAGAAACTCCAACTGCGAACACTTTCTTGCCACATTGACCAAGATACTCGCACCCTTTACTGGACAAGGATTTATCATACCAACAAACTTCTTGTCCCAGTTAAAGACCCGATCTGGGATGGCATGATCTTTCCCGACCAGATACGTCCAGGGATGATGCACCAGGAAGCGTGTTTCCAACTGGCCGTGCTCAAGCGCATACTTGCGTATCGTCTCAGACACGCTCCAGATCCCGTCGAGCTGCTGGAAGAGATCTGCTTCGCGCTTTGTACTCGAATGACCGGGCAAGCCACCGGCAAAGGGGCCAAAAGGGAGTTGCTCGGCCGTATGTACAACGGCTATGCGAGACATGGTTAGATGAGCTAGCTCTGGGGCGAGACTAGCTTTCATGGAGAGGCCATCGTTCGAAATAATGTGCGTTGGAGAAAAGCCTCTGATCTCTTCTTGAAGGAAAGCGATGAAATCCATGAGTGGTCCCGGCGAAGTTCCATTCTGGGGAGACGTAGTCAGCAATGTTAGATCCTAACCTCAAGTGAGAGGAATTCTTGATTACCTCGATATACGCGGCCGACATCCTAGCCAGTTGGCTCGATGAATCGAACTTTCCACCAAACGCAGCGTCAAAAGCCTCGCTGTCGAGTGCCAGCGTCTCAACACCATCTTCCATGCACAGGTCGTGCACCTGCACATCGTGTCCGGGCTTGTCGCTTTCAGACTTCATGTGCAAAACTCTAGTACGTAGTGGTGAATTAATCGCGTCGCTACGATCCATGTAGCTCTCTACCTCGCCACGGTAAGAGTAGCACAGCTGGCGGACGCAGTGGCCTCTAGACGAGAGATAGCGCAGTAGCGCATGATTGGCCTTGTAACCGCCCGAGGAGGAGAAAAGACCTTTTGCGGTCTGGATGAGAAAGACACGCATGGTGTTCTGCTCCAGATTTATGAGAAACCGGTAGATAGCTGCGATGTGGTGTAGTGGGATTTGAGAGTAGGGATGCAGTGAGACTGGGGAATGTAAATATCCAATGACATCAAGAGTATTAGATAAAACTGGAAAAGGATTTTGGAAGAGCAACAGAAATTTATACACTGAAATATTAGGGCAAAATGTTCGAAGTTTAAGCATGAATACGTAGAGGTACGTCAATTCGCCTCAGAGTTCTCATCACAGAGCCTTATATTAAACCTTCACTGTGACGCAATTGCGGCCTCGCCTCTTGGCGAAATCTGCTGTGGCTGCCATTCAAAGCATACATCACGATAAATAGTATTAGTATTGCCTATGACGTGTGAGTAAGATGCACAGCATGACAGATCAGATGATGCCTCAAGATTATTGTTGGCATTGGGCTGTTGAGCGTGTAGTCAACATGAACTCTGCGCAAGGCGTCTTGGAAGAAGATGTATAAATTGCCGTCTGCTGACATATATGATTGGGAACTCATTTCGCTCTCTAGGAATAAGCTTCTCACACATATCGTATCGTTGTTTGCTTCATTCAATAAGCATGGAGGATCTTGCTGAGATGTCTGGGTTGATTGAACCTTTTCTCCTGACCCAATCAATGCCGCGATACTTAGATATAAGCCTCAGTATAGATCAATCTATGCATAGTGTACCATCGACTATAGGACAAATTATGTATTAAACTTCGAGCAAGGCGCGTGATGTAAGAATCAGCTGCCAGGTACATGAACTTAAAATAAGTAATTAATCTCTCTAAGACCTGTGAATAGAAACTCTATTAATACTACGCTGAGGTTTGTCGCTTACTTTGAAGCAGAGCACCAAAAAGAGAACTGCGTTCGGCTTTGTATGATTTTTAGAATGGAACCCGCGAAATCATGCTGAGAGAATTTATATGTTAGACGGGTGCGTCCTGAACAAAATACAGTCGTTGTTTCTATGACGTGCGCAATTGTTACGAATGATGGACCGGTGGTGCTGAGATTACTCGGGGTTAGAAGTTTCTTCAACAAGGTAAATAAAATAAAAGTGCTTTTAAATCCCATCGGTGGTGAGTTCTGTGAGATCGCTTTTTATCTCACATCACAAGCCCTCGTTAGCCGGCCTGTATATCACGAGCTTCTCGCAGCAAGCCCTGTCGAAAACCACACTAGATGGGGGCGCAGATTCGAGGCTCAACCAACCGCCAGACACCAACAAGGACAAATTTGGCGACGAGGATCTCTGGAATTCCAGAACTCGGTCACTGGAAAGAGATCGTTTGACTACAACCATCACTATGCTACCATTACCAAACGAGGGTATCGCCAGTGGCATCACAACAGGGAATGATCAGTTAATCGCCAAAGACTTTGGCATCTTGAGTGATGCTATGCTAGCTGACAATGTCACTGTTCCCAATGGGCTTCTCTGCAGAGTCTTTGTTGGGTGGCCCAACACACGAACTCTACGGCTGGCAGTGGCTGCTATGCCTTGACTTTACTGTCTACTTCGGCTCAACATGCCTGGCGGCTTGGTTGCCGGGATTGGGTCGTTTGATCGTGGGGAAGGAAATCTGTTGCTGGAAGATTCGCTACAGGGTCTTTTGCCACCGGGACTTGTGTACTGGATGATGAGTACGAGTGCGGTAGTACTACGCGCGTCTTGATCTGGTCTGTGTTATCTTCGATTTGCCCGGTACGGCGTAGGGGTATATCTGGATGGCCCGAGCTGAAGAGGAATTCGCGTTGAGGTCTATCTGGGCTTATCCCTGGCTCGGATCATTCAACATCATTCCTATCACAGTCCATGGAGCGGACGGCCCCAGTGTCCTTCAAGGGAAGGTCAATATGGGTTCGCACAAGCGCACGATCTACACCTCGCAAGGGAGACTTGGAGACCAGAGCTCCTTCGGGCCTGTACGGTTACTCGGGTTCGACTGTGGATCCTCATATTCTAGACCATCTCCCTGGTGTGTTATTCTTCTTCCTGTCTCATTGCTGCTAGACAAAAGATAGTCGTCAGCATGTATCCTATTGTGTTCCAGGACCTGAGAGAATGGAATACCGTTGTATCGCAGCTGTTGGTTCTCTGGCAGACCGTCAGTATCCTTCTTGATCCCTGAAGGTGTCTCATAATACGAGGAGTGGCAAGGCAATGATGAGTATGATAAGGGAGACACTTCCTGAAGGCCACCTGGTTCTAGCCATGATAGGTCGCGTGGGATCCCCTGGTTTCCGCGCCCTGGCCGTGTCAGAGCGCCCAGTAAAGTCAGTATACTGTTGCAATCCCCAAGTGAAATTGGGATTGATCATCCACTAGCTTGCGTTGCATCGTACCACCGGCTGTCTAGACCGTTGGCGAGATGCCTGATGGTGATCCAGATATCAAACTTTAGTTTACATAACTGGCCCCTCTACAGACTTCTCCGTTTCCATCATTGCGGCCAACATCGTTACGAGCTGTGTGAGCAGTGACAGGGCTCCTCTTTTCCGCAAGGCAAATGCTTGATGCGATTGGCGTCGGCGTCCGCACGGCCAGCCCGGTGAGTTCCAGAGTAGCAGCACGTCTTGCCATGATGCCATTCGTGTTTCTACCGTTATGGTGCCATTATTCGGACCTGAAGCAAATACGCTCTCGATCAAGATACAGTACGGCGCACTACCTTACCCGTGAGTGGGATACCGAGACCCTTGTGCTGAGAGCCAGGGGACGCGGCAACGTCATTCTCGCGACAAGAAATCGACATTCTATCTTGGCTTGATAGCGCTAACCCCCGTTGAAACTCTGACGCTTAGGTACTGGTCCATTGGGTAAACAACTCCCGCCCATCACATTCTGTAACAGGTCATAGCTTGACTTTCGGAAACATCTTTGTTATCCGCTTGGTGCACAAGGGAGAGAGGGATCTTCGCTATCACCATCTTCAGCGTCAGCTTGTGGAGTCATCCAGAAGGTGCTCCCACCACCGGTGCTACGTCCGTTTCTCCCTTGATTGGCCTCATGCATAATTAGGTTTGCCGACGAGTCCTCATTTTTTGTAGGGTCCAGAGGAGCAGGGGCTATGTGACGCTCTATTGGTGTGCGAGGGACTCGCTTACTACCCTGAACCGCGGCAAGCCTTTTAAGCCGCCGCTTCCACGACCCTCGCTTAGTAGCCTCTCCTCTCATCACATTTCAACGGCTGTGATTCCGCAGTCTGAGTAATATTACTGTGGAGTAGCACTATCCCGGATCTTTGGTTACCGAGATACATCACACTGGGTGCTGGAATGCAAGTGATGAAGTGTTTTGGTGCGATCAAACGATGTAAGCTCTTGTAAAGTGAAGACAGAAGCATAGATATATTCGCCAGCCAGTTCCGCTCGTTGACATCTCGGCCGAATGCATCAAGACTATCAATCAATCCCCTTTTGCCTAACGATACCCTGCCGATCACTAGCGGTTTTCATGATATACGCTAGAGAACCTTGAATGGGGTAGTCGATACGATGTTAGAGCGGGGTAGTTGGACCAACCGAATCTGACATCCCATGACGACTAAATGACTATTGACGACGGACGGGCATGCCTGCTCGTAATGTGCCTTGCAGTACCAACCCTGCAACACACCATGTCTATCTGCCGGAAATTTCACCTCCGTCTATCAATCAGTGGCATTTATAACAACGCTATAAGACAATATCCTAAACGCCAGTGATGCTGTCGTGAAAATCAAAAAACTCGCTTGCCCGCATTTGGCTTTTAGGCTATATTATTACAGCGGTTAGTTACCGGATCGATCAAGACTGGGGCTTTCCATGAATAGAAAGAGAAAACGAGGTAAATTAATATACAGCAGAAAAGTCAAAGTAAGTATGAATATGCCATGAGCTTTGCGAAAGACCGCTGTCACGAGATGGGGGCTCTGTGTGATTGCAAACGTCTAACAGATGTATTTCCAGTCCTTACTATGGAACAATGCACCAATGAACATACGGATGAAACAATCGACATATCGACGATTGGGAACTTGGATGTTACCTCTAATCTCTTGGGAAATCCATGGTTCTATGCACCCAACGATAACAATCCCCAGTATGCCCTCAACGAAACTGCAGAGTACATACCCAGATATCTCAGTGATCCGAGTATCGTCGAATGGTCTGACCCTCTGTTCTCTCAACCATATTCGACACCCCATCATGATTCATCATTCACAACCCTCACGACTCCGCCGAACAATGTCGAGTACCATCCAGAATATTGCGTGCCTCAACTGAGATCAGAATCGACACACTTATCGAGTTCAAGCAGCACCATCGAATATCATCCAGAGTCATCCAAGGGGCCAATTTACTCGGAAATGACCTATGTGCCGAGCTCCCCAGAGGACACCGAGCACCACCGCCCTTTACCACAACAGCCTGAAGCAAAAAGGCGCAGGGTGAGCTCCGGTTTAGAGAGCACGATGAGTCTGCCCGAAGACATGTTCCCCGCGAGTGTCCAGGGAGAAGCTGAAGTTCGCCCGACCACCAAAAGGCGCAACACGGCCAACAAGACGGACATTTCATACCTCAAGAAGGTCAGGGAGAGGAACAAGCGGGCTGCGACAAAGGTCCGCGTCAAGCAGCGTGAACAGGAGAAGAACCTTGAGTCTACGGAGAAGAGCCTGCAGGAGGCGAATCAAAGGTTGACGGAATGTGTCAAGGAGCTAACTCATCAGGTCCAC
Organism: Fusarium mundagurra; assembly: GCA_013396205.1. Lineage (NCBI taxonomy): Eukaryota > Fungi > Ascomycota > Sordariomycetes > Hypocreales > Nectriaceae > Fusarium > Fusarium mundagurra. The sequence continues at coordinate 112,678 of JAAOAN010000383.1, read as the reverse complement.
GACCTCAAGATGCAGTTGCTCCAGCATGGAACCTGTGACTGTACTCTTATTCAGGAGTACATTGGTAATGAAGCGAATCGCTATGTTCAAGAAACGAGTGGATAGGTAAAAATTATACTAATGTCTTTTGTTCATACAAGATCTAGAATGTTATAATGGCCTCTTCATTTGAGATTTTGCCTTATAAAACTACAGCAATTATCTAAATTTGCATTCAACCCTAATCCCTATGAGCTTAAATCGTCAATAAGAACATGGTGTTTGTCTAAAGCTGGACTATTATCCGAGCAAATATTCTCTCCTGCGATGGACTGCTGACAGCTAAACTGAAGCTCTACAGTGTGTTGGCCTCATATGTCGTTAAGATGTCATAGCATTGACCTGTCAATCAGCTTAGTAACAACGGCGAATCTTGCTGAGAGCGCCGCTACGTGGTACCGTTACATCCGATAAACGCCCTGACGATAGTCCCATAAGTTTGAGCTGTATCAAGCAGGATAGGCGATCATGACATAACCATGCTGATGGAGAGAACACGGCATTGTCCAATAGTATTGCAACTTGATAACGGAGATGTCAACTCTATCTTACATCATATGGCGGTCAGGAATGCGGCTGCTTGACCCCCTTAGCGCTTACAAGCATAAGCAATCCGTCGCTACAGCCAATGTAGTTAGACGCAACAGCATCGCCTCATGCTAGATCGTAGATTGGCCTGGGGGTGTCATACATATATGCATTAGGGTAGTAGGAATGACATGTTGCATTCTTTTCTGCTTATTCCCAGACCGGGGTAATTTCACGCAGATCCAAGATCCGCCAATCAACGGACGACCATTACACGGGCCGGTCTGACACCGGATCCGAAGTATATTTTACAGCATGAAGGCGTGCGTATGATGACGGGGATATGTAATGAGACGAAGCATTTGTTGGATCCTGTTAAGATTACACGATGTTTACAGAGGATTGCATTGGGATGATGAGACAATGCGGGGAATTACGAATAATGACAACATTCTCTTCATCTCAGTTGAGAAGAGCTGCTGGCGAGATGTGATACTATACACAAATTCCATGATAAAACGGGCTGTGTTCCTGTTTGAAATCCCTCCAACAATAATCTTCTAACTAAGTTACTAAGTTCTGTGCGCTGTATCCCTGTTGAAATCCCTCCAACAATAATCTTCCATCACAAACATCGTCTAAATTCAACAATGGCAGAAGTAGCTAAGTGAGCTCCCTTACAACCCCCTGCAATGGAATAGTATGTAACATGTGCCACAAGACCAGTCTATACAACGGCCTACAAGCCTCATCCCAGCGAGAAGATGAAGGCGGCCACTTGGACAGGCGCAAAGTCTATCACGCTGACCAGCGTGCCCAAACCAACCATCACCGCGCCCGCCGATGCAATCGTGCACATCACGCACTGCACCATCTGCGGCTCTGATCTCCACATGTACAACGGCGACATGAACAATGTCATGGAGAAGGGCCTGATCATGGGCCACGAAGCCATCGGCATTGTCGAGGACATTGGCCCTGAGGTCAAGAATCTCAGTGTAGGAGACAGAGTGATCATCCTTCCTGTCATTGCATGCGGGGAGTGCTTCTACTGCAAGAACAAGGAATTCTCGCTCTGTGACAAGACTAATCCCTCCAAGCAGCTGGAGCAGATGTACGGGCATAGATTGTCGGGTATCTTTGGGTATTCCTTGATCACGGGGGGTTATCCTGGTGATCAGGCTGAGTACTGTCGCGTGCCTAACGCTGACATCACCTGCGTCAAGGCTCCCAAGGATATAGAAGCCAGTAAGCTCGTTGGCCTCGCTGACGTGACCCCTACCGCCTGGCATGGCAATGAGCTGGCCGAGGTAGGCAAGGGAGATGTCGTCGGCGTCTGGGGATGCGGCGCCGTTGGACTCTCGATCCAGCGTCTTGCGAAGCTGCGTGGAGCCAGCAAGGTCTATGCCATTGACAAAGACGAACACCGCCTTGATATCGCCAAGTCGATGGGCATGATTCCCATCAATGTCAAGGATCACTCTGATCCTGCTGACTACATCTTGTCCATTGAGCCGCACGGGCTGGACCGTGGCATTGAGGCGAGCGGCTTCAGGAGCACTAATTCAACCGCGCATGCAACTATGAGAGCTTTAGGAGTCGAAGGGGATAGCTCTGACACGGTGAGCGCGGCTATCAAGGCAACTCGCAAGGGGGGTAATGTCGCGTTGATTGGGGATTTCTTTTATCATACCAACAACTTCCCCATTGGAATGCTCATGGAAAAGGGCATCACCCTGCGCGGAGGACAGCTCTATGCTCAGAAGGTAGCATCCCTAACCTGCGTGTTATGCAAGGATACTAACCGTCTTAAAGTACTTCCCACTTCTTCTGGACCTTGTTGTCGAAGGGAAATACGACCCCTCGTTCATGTTCACGCATCACGGTACAGTAGCATGCTCCTGTCTGTCAAATGCCGTAGTCTAACTCTTCTCCCTCAATAGACAAGTTCGAGAACATCTCAGAGAACTACGATGCCTTCTTTAGTCACAAAACGCCTGGAGGATTGAAGGTTTGTCTCTCAACTGCCTTTGGACGTGCACAGGAAGGGGGTTCTGCTTAAACATGATGAATTGATAATTGGTTCTCTTGGATCTTTCTACTATTGGGAAGTGCGATCGCAGATTCCCTACACTCTTTGCAATAGCAAGTAATGTTTCAGTCTTTACAGAATAGTACAGGTACCGCATGAATTAATTATCATTTAGTTGCATTTAATTGAAAGAAATCATTGCTTCCTGAATGTCTGATTGGGACAGGGGAGACAATATTACCCCGCCTTCAGCTCTCCTCAACCGCTGACTATGGACGCTTACGTCTGTAAAATGATCCCGTGCACCTGTTCCGTTTAACCTCAACATTGAAGCCCTTTACACATGTGACCTTTCTACTAAAAAAATTGGTCAATGCACAAAGCTAATCAGATCATAATCGTTGAAAAAAAGACCTCATTCGGGTTTTCAGCTCTGACAGGCCGCTTGGCTTCTGCAATATATCTCACAAGGGTTTAGCCACGACATACACATAGTTGACAGTACACAGCTGATAACTGTATACGGCAGGCTGTTGGTCGATATCATTGGTCGCCATGCAAGTTTGAGTTCAATATTTGCATGGGGGGTTAAAGCTGAAAAGCAGTGATGGAGGCGACTGCTTGGTGATTGGCAAGCCGAGCAATGCCGCTTCTGCCGCGTAGAGATACTGATAGAGAGTTAAGACACGATAAGAGGTGCAGTTAAGAATACTTAAGAAAGTTTCCCCTCTGCTGCTAGAAAGACAGAACAAAAAAACTTGCCTTATGTCCTTGATATTATACCCTCAACTACAACATTTTCTTAAAAGCTATTACAATGGTGGTAAGTGTCAATGACTTGTCCTTTGCAGTTCGTTACTTATTCTCTATCTCTATTGATATAGAATCTTGTTGATAGCGAAGGTCATGCCATCTTCTCTGGACCAGACAATTGGTATAAGATCGCCCTTGCCGATGGAAGGGAACTTGGTCTAACCCCAATGATTCTTCGTCCAAATTATTCAAATGATTATAAGCACGGCTTTATCTCCGCTGTATCCCCTGGCGAAGGGCTGATATTTCGCTATCAGCGCTTTGCCAACGATGACAGGCTAAATCAGGGTTGGCCTATTGGAGATAAGGGCTATCTTCGTTGCTTCCAGCCCATGTATGATGGTCTTTCTCTCAACATCAACCTCGCTCCAAATAACCATCCAAATGTCTACGACATTGTGGCTTCAGAATCTGCGCAGACTCCCATTCACGCTGAGCAATTGGGTCACAATCGGGTTGCTCTGTACGTCTACGATAAAGATGGCAAGATTCGCGGGATCAGACTGAACAGAATCGGAGATGCTCGTGATGATGGCCAAAGGGTGCTACAGCAAAGTCGCAGTGATTTTTTGGTTCCTCTCGATTGTCAATTTGTCAAAGTGAGCACAAAGGTGTCAAAGGGGCTCTTTTAAGATCCTCTCTTGAGCAGCCATCTTCCAACAGATTAGCTGGTGAGATTTGCAATAGCCAAGCGGAGAGTTCAGGGGAATACTTAGTGTTGAGATTTAGGGAGTTTATTTATCATGTAATCGCGTCCATGCTGTTCTTCCTTGTACTACACAGTCTATCTCTTAACATTACTAATTCCTGGTCAAGCCTTACCACCGGACTAGTTTAAATCATGCCTTAGTATTCTCGAATTATATGCATATTGCTTTGCTACCTCGAATTTGATACCGCAGGGTGCATACACCGAGACAGAAAACTGCTCTATGCTGAGAGCTTATATCACCCCAGCGGACTGAGAATAACTGGTCACGACCTAATTAGCGCTTATGATGCCTAGCTATGATAGTCTTAGGCCACTTTGCCACTTTAGAAAACTTAGTGTCACCATCCAACTGCAAGTCAATGGCCTCTATGAGTCTCCTGGACCAGCCCTGAACATACCAAAACTGATGCTCAACAAGGCTTAGAAGCACCGAGAAGTAAGACAACAGGACAAGGGCGCACGGGTCGTTGGCTGGAATGTCCCACATGACACTCGTAGAGATGACCATATGGGAAGAACATGACCATGCCGATCTCTGCCTTTCGCAGCTGCAACGTGGCAAATTCGTAGTCTTCCCTGTTGCAGCCTGACAGATTAGTGCGATAAAAGACGAAGAGACGACGCAGTGATTGAAATGTGTCAAGCGGTAGAGCGCTGTGGTCTAAAGGCGGGTCGAAATTTTGCACCAACAGTCAGCTTATATCAGTTGTGAGGAGACCAAGATAACGTACTCGTAAGAAGCCTCATCATTCTCTCCGACGATCCAGATACCATTTGCCCATGCCGAGAACGGCGTCTCCGTAACATTGAGTTCCGCACCTAAGAGACTAGATCGAATACCACGTATCAGCACAAAGATCAGCAGGATATCCACCATAGCATCTTTGGTCCGGCCCGCAGTGGAAAACGCATATATGGCGACTGTGGATGAGGATTGGAAGGATGAGAAATTACTAGAAACTACCCTTCTGTAGAATGAAAACATATCTAAACCATCGCTGGTGCTTTACGTATGCCTGGCGCATATCTACTATATCAGACCCCAACACGTAATTCCATGCAACAGTATGCCCCCACTGTAAGTGAAGTGTACCAATCGTAGGACTAATGAAGCTTAATTTAGGATCTCCGATCCAAGTCCGCTAGCTTCCGTCTCATCTCCACCGCACTCCGCAACCAAACACCAACCTAGCCCAGCATTATCCATTTCTTCTCTATCCAAGCTGTTCAAACACATCCAAAATGGGTCGAAAAACCAAGCAAAAGTCATGCTTCGCGTGCGTCGAGACCAAACGCCGCTGCGACAAGCGATATCCCTCCTGCTCGCGCTGTCTCGATCGGGAGATAGTCTGCACCTATCCTCCTTTACCAAGACGACAAGCTCTTGATTTCACTGAGGCTGAAACCGCTCCAGCTATGGGCTTCGGAGATATGTGGCCTTCTTCGGCTGATCTAAATGGTCTTGCTTTAGTTGGAGAAATGTCCGAGCCATGGCTTCTCGATCCTGTCTTCAGCGCTAGTCTCAACTGTCCATCAATACCGTCATGGACGCCATCTTTATCAGATCCATCATCACTACCTGGTTCATCCTCGAGTGGGCTTGCTGATTCCGGTCAGCTGACGCATACATCCCGGGACTTGGACTGGTTTCTTGGACCTCAATCATGGACGATCGGGTATCATTACAACGCCCCAGACGTGATACCTCCAGCTTCCGTATTCACTAATTTCATCCGTGGCCTACAGAATTGGTTATCCCGGTTTGTCAAGACGGGGCACAACCCGTTTATCCACCGACATCTCTACTCCGACTCGGGATATCCGCAATGCATTCAAGATGCGTACTCTGCATGCGTCATCTCCAGCTCTGCCACCAGCGAGAATGAAACCATCGTCAATGCAATCTCTGCCACTCACATCACGAACTTACTCAACACTCAGCCACCAAGAGGTACCAGTATCATCTCCACCAGGGATCATCTGGCCCGCACTCGAGCCCTTCTCATTCACATCCTTCTCGCACTGTTTTCTTCCTCGATCGAACGTCGTGCAAGAGGTGAGAATCTCATTAGCCTTCTTCATGTGTGGAAGAACCAGCTATGGGACTCTGCAACAAACGATAGTACACTGGCCTCACCACTGCCCATCTTGGCGAACTGTGGTGGAACAGCTGTCGGGGAATTAGACCCTATACCTGGCCTCTACCGCTCGTTCATTCTCTCCGAATCCATCCGCCGCACTGGTCTGCTGTGCAATATTGCCACTGGTGTATATAGCGGTTTGAAAGGCAGCAACATACAGTCATGTGGCGGTGACATCCATATCACGACACAAGCCAAGTTTTGGGAGGCTTCTTCCTCTGCACGATGGGAGGCTGTCGCTCGCAACACGGATCCATTGTTTATTTATTCTTTGAAGGGCCAGATTCTGCTGGATCGCGGTGTTGGCGCTGCACAGGTTGATGAATTTGCACGACATTTGTTCACTATTATGTGGGGATTAGAAAAGGTTGAGACTTGGGCCGTGAGAACTGGAGACGAGGTTTCTGTTGTCTACTAGTACAAACAAATATGCAATTGAAGTCATTCAAACTGCAACAAGTGTGAAATTGAACAAGTCTTTTTGGCCGCCGTCCACATCATTCTTGAAACTGCTTTCAAATATCGACTCATCCGCATTGAAGAGCGTCCTCGCCAAACGGCCTTGAAGAATGTGGACCCAGTTGTTCAGGAGCCTAGGGGCTCAAGGTCGATTCTAAGAGTTGCTGTTACTAGATATTTGCTAAACATCGATTTACTTGGAAGCTAGACACTGGTCGATACCGCCGTCTTCGTTGGATAATGGCTGTAATCTTCTCGGGTTTCTCGGACTGTATCCGCTGCGACCTCTCCGATTCATCTCCACTTACGTCCGCGCCAACTCCACTCCAAGTCCGAGGAATGACTATCTCTAGTTGACGACGAGGGTTTAGGTAGTGATTGCCTCTCAAGGTGGTTCACAATATGGATAGGACATACCTGGCGCAGACGTCAACACGTTCTAATATTGCCATACATCGTGGAGTAGAGACGCGGACTCGTCTGCGGAGTCGGAGAAAAGTGACGTTCAAGACACCACGGCACCGAGAGTCTCAGGGTCATCGAGCATAAAAGGTACTCATAGACTCAACTCGAATACTTTCTAATCCATCTATCATCTCTTCATCATTTGTCCATTGTCCAGCATCCAGTCAACCAAAATGTCTGCCAAACAAGACTCTCTCATTCAGTGGATCACCAAGCTCAACGACACTCTCTTCATTCAACCTAGCGATGAGATCGCCATCAAGGCCATAGATGAGCAGGTTGATCTAAGTCTTGTTACCAAGTAAGACCGCTCGTCCATGACCTTTGGCCCAGTGCATCTGACCCGTCGCACTCTAGGATTAATCACAACGTGTACACCTACGACCAGTTCAAAGGAGGTCTCCTCTACGTCCGCGGTTCAACTACAGCTGTTCAAGACGAATTCTCTGAGATTCTCACGTGGGAGGATCCAGAGAAGGGAGATGGCGCTGTGGCTGTTTTGAGTAAATGGAGGACCAAGCATAAGGAAACAGGCGAGGAGACGAAGAAGACGAATGTGATCCTCTGGGAGGTCAAACTGATTGATGGGAAGAGGAAGCTTACCGGACAGACTGAAGTTGAGGCAATCTAGGTTGAATTGCCTTTTTATGGATCTTAAGCACGCTGTCGATATGGCGTGTGTGGCATGCATTTAATGGATCTATCTCTGGGTCCCACGGGGACTCTCAGCACTTTATCGTATATAGAGTCACACTCAATCACAACAAGGGATCAAAGTAGAAAAGTAATTATCAAGATATGCCGTACGTCGTGTCTATAATACAGATCATATCATACAGAAAAGAATTTACAAGATGCCTCAAGTAACTTTTCCCACTTTGTCCACCTGACGGCCAGTTGTTCATTGATGCAGGCAGGAGCATAGTCTTTAGTACCTAAGCTCCGCACTTGTTTCGACTGACGCAAGATCCGGACTAAGAAGCTGTATTAGTAACAGTCGCCAGCTAAACGATTGATACTCACCTGGCTTCGAATAGTACCCTTCTTGCAGAAGCAGCCACGAACGCACAGGTCGATACACACTCGGGGCTCAGGGTCATTGCAAGTCAAGGGACACGCCGTGCCGCATTCAAGGAACTGTTCATCCTACAGATTTGTGTTAAATGAAGAAACAAATTCGAGTCAAATGCTTACAGCCTTGCATTTCGTAGTAGTAGCAGCAGGAATGGCGATAGTGCCAGCGACGAAGAGGGCGATGAGGGAGAGAGAGTACTTCATTTTGAACGAATGATGGGAGGATTGTTGGAAGTAGATGAGATTGTGAGTGAGGTGTAAAGGTAAGGAGCAGAGAATATAAGAAGCTCCGGAAGCCACGGAAGCTTATTTAGAGTTTAATCTATTCACATGCCGTCTGGTCAATATTCCTTGGCAACGGATGTTTAAAGTTTTCATCAAAGTACACGCCGCAGCATGACATGACATTGGATGTTCAAGGATCCACTAATGCCAAGATGGTCAGAGACCTCGTAAAGACGGGAATCAAAGACTATGGTGTTATAGAATTGAAGCATGTATTTTTGAGCACCTAGCAATCCTCCAGACAAGACGGCATATAAATAATTGAATAAATAAATCTTCAATTGCCTCATTGCAGCTAATTGATTGTCTCTGCCGTATTTGAATAACAGGGCTTGGTATATTTCTCTGTATTTTACCTTTTAGCACAGCCATAGATGCAACATTACGAAAATACGGACAGCCATGACTGCACTGCCACCCCACTCCGCCCACTGAATAAGCCGGTAGTGGCCGCTCGGGCCGAGATGTTGATCATGCCGGCATTGAGCCTCTTAGGTAACATGCTTAATTTTCTACTACACTGCAGCTCGTGTTTCTGCAAGGGGAAAATTCTGCATTTTCAATGACTTGCTCATTTGATATCAAATGAACTTTTGCTCATGCAGTATACCCAATCAGGGTGTTTACAATAAGACAGCCAGTCAGTCAAAGCGCAGTGGCATGGAAGAGATTTTGGCAGGGTCGAGCATTTTTACGGTCGGCAACATTGGGTCAAGAAGGAAAATAACTTATGGCATTTCTTTGTAATTTGTTACAACCACAGCAGTTGCATTGTATATGTGTCTTTACCATCTCTTGCCAAACGCGTAACTTCGATATGCGATATGCTCTTGATACATCTCTTGGTACATCTTCTGCTGTTATTCTTGTAGCCTAAAGCCTCTTTGATCTCACTTTCAACTCCTCTTGTATCTTTGCTCTTGACTTATTGGAGACACAGTGGTTCAAAGTCGCAAAGTGCTTTGTTGATGGGCACGACGTCGGTGGCCAATGTGATGAGATCGCCATCTTCAGACAGATCAACCAGATCCGGTGAAGGTCGGTACTCCCGAGTGTATTGGTCTCTGCTTTCAAAACCTGTGACTTGGGGCTTTGGCTTGTCGTGTGCACGAGGCCGCGTCTCATTCCCAGTCGCAGCCCACATCGCCTCTCTCCAGTTCGGTTTGCTGGGGGGCCGGAGACCCGTACAACTCATCCCAGCTCTGCTTAGGCGGCTCCTCATAACTAGACTTTGGCAAGTCTGAAGCGCCCACCTTGCCACTGTGTAGCAACTTGTAGCCCATATATCTGAACCACTCCAAGTCTCGCGTGACGAGGCGGGCCTTGCCATGCAACTGCCAATAAAACGGCCACGACTCATGCATGGCCATGGTATCGCCAGACTTGTACAGCTCAAAGTCGGGCGCAAGGGCTGCAGCGAGCTTGACGTCGGGAGCCTTGATGATCTTGCTGTTGGGCCGGCCTGTCCCCGCGCTGTACTCGTGGAAGCGCTGGACCTGGCGGGCGAGGAGGCGGACCTTTTGGTCAACAGAGAGAGACATTCTGGAGCGGGTGGAAGTGATGGTGGGGGAGAGGATTGGGTAGAGGAGAGACAAAGATATGTTTGCTGTGGATGGAATGGAAGAGGATGGTGATTTTGTGAGGGAAATGGTATTACTTGAGAGAGAAATGAGAAGTTTGTGTCAAGACTTGGAAGTAGAGTCTGGAAGATGTCGGGAAGTGATAGTTAAAGGAAAGGAAATTCCAGGAGAAAGGAGCTGAGAAGCTGGCTATTTATAGCGAGAAAAGATCATTTTGACTTTTATCATTTAGATAACTTGCTCATTCTGAAGAAGCTAAACCTGTGAAGCTTTATGTCTTCCTGGCTTTATTTTCGCATCGTCATGTGTCGAATCGGAGACTTATTGGGCATACGCCGTAAGCTTTCTTGTCACGACGGCCAATACGGTTAACCTTCAGAAAAGAATACTGGCATTATGGGGTTAAAATTTGTGCTTAGAACCGCACCCTTGATCGATTCGATAACACTGCATATTTCAGTTCTGGGTCCCAAGTCAAAAATGGCTTCCAATAAAGTTTGTGAAGGATTCACAGATAGCCAACGTGCAACTTCACTCCTCGATTGGACAGGGAGGTGCACGCATGAGCAGAGTTTTCTTTAGAATCAGCCAGACCATCGCCTTTGTGACTTGGGCTGTCACTGACTGGGTCAAGCTGTGCTGCCTATTCGCGAACCTTTCAGCTAACCTTGACTGCCCGTGATTTTTAGTGTTGCGGTTTCAAACTGTATTTCAGAGCCCACGTGGATCGTTGAAAAGCCAAAAGTCAGATTCGCAAATCAGAAATGAGATAGATTCCAAGTAAGGAGGTAGACTGAAGGTAGCAAGAAGTAATACAACATAGAAAGGTAACAAGAATAACAACGGATCTCACCAAGACATTCCCGATCAACATATCACCCATCACCATCAATCAGCGCCTCAAAACCTAGATCGAACACATCCCTTTCCACTCATCTTCCGTCCACTCCCACAAGTACACTTCTTATCCGCCCAGACAAGCTTCCCATTATCACAAACACACTTCTTCGCATACCCATCCCAACTCGCCGCATCACCACAGTCAACAGTACACTGATTCTTCGACCAGACCTTTCCATCAGGACATCCACAAGTCTTCTCATCTGCATCAAAAACCTGCCCCTTCTTATCACAAACACACGTCTCTGACCTTGAGTTATACGACGCGTAATCTCCACAGTCGGTGATGCACTCCTTGCCGCTCCAGATTTTACCGCCTGTACATCCGCAGCCGAGAGTAGTTGGGTTAAATGTCTGACCCTTTTTGGGACAAACGCAGGTTTGAGACTTTTTGTGCCATGTGGCGAGTTTGCCGCAGTCGATATGGCACTGTCCATCGGACCAGACTAATTTATCAGGACAAGAGCATGTTTTCGTGGCACTGTCGAAATCCATGCCTGATTTATTGCAAACACAACCCTTAGCCGAATTACTCCAACAAGCTTCAGAGCCACAATTAGAAGAGCACATCTTGCCGTTCCAGCGCGTATCAGTAGGACACGTGCAAGTCTTGTCTTGATTAAACGTCTGACCAGCCTTTTTGCAAACGCAAATGTCGTCTTTGTCGTTGGCGTGTGAGCCGCAGTCTTTCTTGCATCCCTTTTTGGTGGGTTTGTAGCCATCTTTGCAGACGCACTTCTTATCAGATAGAACGGTGTTGGGCTTGTTGCAGATGCAGTTGCCTTCGGTGTCGCGGGTTGAACCGTCGGAGCATTTGGGCGTGCATTTGTCTTTGACGGGTTCGTTGCCGGGTTTGCAGGTGCAAGTGTTTTTGGAGTCTAGCTCGGCGAGGTTGTCGTCGCAGATGCAGATGTCTTTGTCATTGCGAGTGGAACCCTTGGGACATTCTGGCTTACACTCGCCGTTGACGATTTCATTACCAGCTGCAGTGCACTTGCAAGACTTGTCCTCTTGACGTTCTGAGTCCTTAGGGCACTCTTCCTTGCATTCGCCATTAACAATCTCAAAGCCAACGGTATCACACTTGCAGGTATCGTCCTCCTGACGGGTTGAATGCTTCGGACACTCTGGGACACAGGCACCTTTGACGATCTCATAACCCTCGGTGTCGCAGGCACACGATCCATCATCTTGCCGCTTCGAGTCCTTGGGGCATTCAGCTGTGCAAGTGTCCTTCACAATCTCAAAGCCATCTTCATTGCATTTGCAAGTGCCGTCTTCCTGACGACTTGAGCCTTTAGGACACTCTGGCACGCAAGTACCCTTGACAATCTCATAGCCGTCTTCGTTACACTTGCAGGTATCATCCTCCTGTCTGGTCGACTTGTCGGGACAGGTGGGGGTACAGACATTCTTGATGATCTCGTAGTCATCCTCATCGCACTTGCAGGTGTCATCTTGTTGTCTTGTCGAATCCTTGGGACAAACAGGTACGCAGGTGTTCTTGATGATCTCCTCATCCTCTGCGTCACACTTGCAAGTATCATCTCCCTGCCTTGTAGAATCCTTAGGACAAACAGGAACACAAACGTTTTTGATGATCTCTTGGTCATTTGCGTCGCATTTGCATGTATCGCCGTCTTGTCTCTTCGAGTCTTTGGGGCAAACAGGTACGCAGGTGTTCTTGACAATCTCAGAGTCCTCTGCATCACATTTGCATGTATTGTCTTGTTGTCTCGTGGAATCCTTTGGACACACAGGAATGCAAGCCCCCTTGACGATTTCCTCATCATCGGCGTCACACTTGCATGTATCGCCACCTTGTCGTGTAGAGTCAGCAGGGCAGACGGGAACGCAAGCGCCCTTGTTGATTTCCTGGTTCTCTGCATCACACTTGCAGGTATCATCATTCTGACGCGTCGAGTCCTTCGGGCAAGCAGGTACACAAGCTCCTTTGATGATTTCTTGCGCTTCATCATCGCACTTGCAAGTATCGTCGCTTTGTCGCTTTGAGTCTTTAGGGCAGACGGGAACACAAAATCCCTTCACGATCTCTTGGTCGTCGTCGGTGCATTTGCAGGTGTCGTCAGACTGACGAGTTGAATCCTTAGGACAGACAGGCACGCACGAGCCTTTGACTAGTTCCTTGCTGGCATCATCGCATTTGCATGAGCCATCGTTCTGTCGAGTCGTATCCTTCGGGCAAACGGGTACACATGCTCCCTTGACGACCTCTTGCTTCTCGTCTGTGCATTTGCATGAGCCGTCACCTTGCCGGGTTGAGCCGGTAGGGCATGTTGTGACACAAACTCCCTTGACCAGTTCCTTGTTACCATCGTCGCATTTGCAAGATCCATCAGTTTGGCGTGTAGTATCCTTAGGACACTTGTTCACACAAGCGCCCTTGCTGATCTCCTTGTTCGGATCATTGCACTTGCAAGTACCATCATCCGGTCGAGTAGTACCCCCAGGACATTTATCAACACACTTCCCCTTCACAGACTCCTTTCCGGAATTGCAGCTGCACTGCCCAGAAGAAGCAGACCAACTAGCCCCTTCGTCATCACAGACACAAGACCAGCTGCCGTAGCTACCAGGCTTGTACTTCGAATCATCAGGACATTTGTTGACGCACTTTCTGTTTTTAAGAGTCTGTGCGTCAGGGCAGTCGCACGAGTACTGGTTGTAGATCTGTCCCTCGTAGGGACACTTGCAGTACCCGGGGGTCGAGCCTTTGGGTGTGACCCAGGTGGCTTCTCCGCAGTACTGGGTGTAGGTGCGCCTGTTTATGGTGTTGGGGGTGCCATCGGGGGCAGCGGAGACGCTGGCGATGGTGATGAAAGCGAGGGTGAGAGATTTGAACAACATTGTGAATATACAAGTCAGGCCTTGGATATTCTCCAGTGGTCAAAAAGAAGATGGGGAATTAGACTTTGAGTGCTGGTGGTTGAAGTGAAGATACCGGATTGATCTCTGTGTCTTTATAGAAGTTACGATAAGAGGTAAATGGGTATCACCACGATGAGACTTACTAGAGGCTTGACATCTCCGAGCTGAGTCGGAACGCCAAAGACAATCTTGTGACAAGCCGCATGACGCTATACCGCAAGAAGAAGCAGCTCCCATCTTTTGACCATACTGTTAATTGCTATCCAAGCCTAGACCCATCATCAATGAAGCAGCTGAAGGGGCCGATGGTCCGGAGGCGTCAGTCAATCGATAGCTCATAGAATTGGCTGAGCTGAGATGCATAGAGCTACGAGGTCTGGATCGGAACTTCTTTGTTGTTCTTGAGGACCAACTGCCCGTAATCAACGAGATGAGCGAGATCCGAAGAGTTGGGGTGCATCCTTGAGCTTGGACTCACCATTGGGGCTGAATGGCCTAGTACTCTGATTGTCGGCTTTGGTGTTGAGATGAAGGATCTGGCTCCCAGAGCAAGTACTACCTTTGACTTTCCATGTCTACAACCTATTGCCTCATCTACCTCTTTCTATCTGTTGTTTTTTATCATCTGCTTGGGTAGGTTACAACTTCGGCGCATGTCATCTTACCGCACTGTTACTGTTGATCTCACTCACAAAGCTATTCTCTTGGTGGGAGATGGTACTCTAGACCGTGAACTAGCTCATTCATCTACCGAGCTCGAACATGTTAGCTCTGTTCCTTATCCCTCCTGTGCCGTACACTAGCTCTCGATCCAGGAACAGAATAGCCTCGTCGCGATTGGTCAAAAGGGAAATTATCACTCCATCTCCATCTCGAGGCTGCATGCAGCTGAAAAAGCATTGACCCCGGCACTGGGCAAACATTGCTTCTTCCCCTCAGAAGGAAATAATAGCAACGAACAGTTTTCGCCTAAGCGCCATGGTCAGAGCGCCAAAGAGCCCAAGCGTTCAGGGGACAAGTTGGCGAAGCGCCCAGGGCGGAAGAGGATCAAAGAAGCGCCGCTATTCAGAGCGACGCCACAGCGCCACTTTCAACCGTTTTTGAATCTTGAGGCGCCAGTTTGCATTGACGGGAATAGGAGAATGGCTTGGTGGAAATTGGATTATGCGGGGAAGTCTTTGATGCTTCTTTTGTCTTTGTGGGATGCTCGTATTAATTTCCACTTCTCCATAGACCGGGCACGGATGTGATGATCACAGCCTTTACAAGCCAAGGGGCCGGTTAATGCAATAATGAACTTAGTCAGACGGATCAGCAGTGCAGCAGCCTGTCAGCGTCAGCGCTCACGCCAAGCTCAGACATTGGAGGGAAGACTCCGTACGTCACTTGTAAACTGAATCTGTCTGGCATGGCTTAGTGGCTGATCGTAATCACAACGGGCGCAACACAACTCTGGGTAAGCTAAAGCTGCAGTTTGCCGATAGTCTCAGCCCTATAAGCATTCATGTCAATGTCCCAATTTCCAATTTAGACAACAATCTGATCTCTGGATCATCGTCAATCTAGATTTGTGCATGCCAAGATCAATGACAGCACTCGATGAAAGGGTGACGGTTGGTTGCCATCCAGCTCGTATAGTGAGCTAGAACTTGTTAACTCTTTGTTCGGCGTGGCTGGGACATTTTGCTTGGGTCGTTCACGGTGGAGAGGCTGCCTATGAATTTATCATACTCCAAGATCTGGAATAACTACCTGAAGTTCTGCCATTTCTCTGGGCTATGTTTCTCGCTGGACGGGCGCAATATAAAATGTTTTCAGAAATCGCACCCATTGTATGGAAGGCTGATAGTTTTAATTAATTAACTATTGACTTCAATCTCTAGAGCATAAAGCGTCGGCATGGCAAAAGCACAATTCTCGCGCGTGAGGCGCGTGATATGAGCAATCAGCTAAAGCACAAATCTCATGGCTACCCTACAAACAGTAAACCTTCTCAAGCAGGAAGAGCGTTCTAATGTTATTGCTACAACTCGGACCGAAGAAAGGAAAAGCCATAGGATAAGTACAGAACATAGATGGTATTTGGGCTGCTTCTGCAAATATTGAATATACTCGGAACCACGATTCGGAACTGGATATGAGCCTCCCGTTTCCGGCATTACCCCGCGTCTCTTTAGTGCAGCATTCTTAAAGTGTAACTAACAGCTGACAGTCAGCCTTTGCAGCCAAGATCTTCAATCTTATCTCTTTAGCGCCTGGGATCAGGAGATAAGCATACTCCGTTAGCATCCAGACAGTATGTTGTCTTAAGAAGCTAGCATCTCATGAGGGCTTAATGGCAATCAACTGATAAGGAACTGATACTAAAGAGATATGATCTAGCTTGTGTTGAATCAATTACGAGACATAAATGCTATCATGTCTCCAGATTGGAACTGCATAATCACTCCTCCGGTGCTGCCGGGCTGCCTAGGTTCAAGTCGGTTAATAGATTCTACACTTATGTTCACAACTTTTTTACTCACACGAATTGGCAAAGTACCAAAGTACCGATCAAGCCTGCTGGGAGATCACGCGGAGATGGTGATAAACTCAATTCAGTTATGTCACTGTTTTCTCGAGTCAGTAGCCACGAGTTTCTTTCGTTGGGAACTGCAGCCAGGTTGTTGCTATTACTCAATCTCCGCATCATATTGAAGCATGCTACAGTATCATTCCTCATCTATATTTAGAAGGAAAAGGCCAAGGAGAAGTCTGCAGTTTGTCACAATCGTATGTTCTGATCTCAATTCCGGACACAAAGGTTCTTGGAAGGATAGAAGCTGCGGAGCAAAACGGTTGCATGCAGATACCTTGTCTCCTTCTAGATCATTTACTGGCTGTATTAACGAGGAGGCGCATCGGTTAGAAAAGTGGCTTGCTTAAGTGTTCCTGTTATGATGTAACTCTATCTATGGAGAAATGCACAGAACGAAATTGTTTGATGAGCCCTTCCATTCTCATCATGACTTGTTGTTCCCATCTCCCCGGTCCCGGTCTAGGGTGGCTTGTGGAGTGAGACCAACAGAGAGCAAATAGGAGCGGACTTCAATACGGTGTAGCCAATCAGAGCAATTAAACGTGCATACTGGATACTCCACAGTGAAGATCGGTTTGTGGGGTTCGGAAGACTCTCGGTAGCGAGAGTCACTACGGGAGAATAACAAACTCCATTCAAGCTTAAGATAACACCATATAAGCTACGGCATATTAGGGGCTCTACCAGTATCAGTATGATAAGATCTGTATTTTCACCAGGGATTCACTAAGAATCACCAATCAAAGCTGAAAACCCTGTAAATTATCATCGCAGGCCCTCCACCATATCGATTCCGAGTAGTTCCGGGTTCCGATTCCTCGCTACCACCCACCAAAAAGGCCCGGCCGGATCATGTACACGCAGTACCGGTCGGTCCCACGTGGTATCGTTCATCCAACATGCAAGCTCCCCATCTCCTGAAACGCCATTGCTTCCCACAGTTAAACTCAAAAAACTAGCCTAGCGATCCGGAAGATAAGACTCCCGATGCGTGAATCATGAATGGCCCGAATATATCGGTTATCTTTGTCTGTATCTGGTCGACAACTGTTCCGGATTGCAACCTCCGCGAACCCGAACGTTCGCTTAACATGTGGCTTGCAGTATGAGAGAGGGGACTGAGACATGCACTGTAGCCTTGTCAGCATGAACCTTATCATCTATGATATAGAACGTGGGGATTAGTTTCTATAACCCTTGTCAATATTTCTTGAGCTGAAGAGGAATGGAGGAACTGCACTTAGTCGTGATAATGCCAAGGGTCTTGGAAAGGGCTTTTATGAGGGAAGTAGAAGTCGGATCATGTGTTATCTCCACGATAAACAGCGCGGGGATCTTCTCACCGACATGGGATAGGCATATCACACGAGTCAAGACATATTGCTATGGATTTGTTTATCTTTATATATATCGCCATGTTTGTCCTCACTATGAAAAGAATCAACCCATCCTCGTTTGTCTATTCGCACTCAGACACCCAGCTGACAAGATGCGTTTCTCAAACTTCTTTGTCTCAGCCTCTCTGGGGAATCTCGCTCTCGGCGCAGCCTTCTCTACTGGAAGGCTCGAGAGTCGAAAGCAAGGCCCTGGAGCTAATTGCTCTCTCAATCAAACTACGGCGAGTGCTCCTCACAAGAACTTCTGGGGTAGTCTGACTACTCAGGAGACTAAGGATGTGCTTGCTCTTTTGCATAGCAATGCAACTGGCTTCAACTTGACTGCTGCAGCGGATGCTGGGAGGTATGTTGCGGATCCTAGTATCACTGGAAATAGCTAACACCATTCACAGCCGTGACAACAAGATGTAAGCCTTGCAAGCCAGACCCTGACATCACGAACTAACCATGCTTGCAGATTGTCGGTTGAGCTCATGATGCCTAACAAGACAGACGTCCTCCCCCTCCTCTCAGACAGCACCGGCACCCCAGAGCGTTACGCCCTAGCCGCAATCATGTTTGGTGCTGCTGAAAGTGCCTACGTTCAAGAGTTTAAGATTGGCCCCCTGCCTATCACCAACGCCTCGTATGTCATGCCATACACATTCACAAACACACGAGGTGATGGCAAGATCCCCGTTGTCAATCCTGATGCTGAGGACTATGCCAACTTCAATCTTGAGATCATGAAAAGCGCAGAGGACGTCACGAAGCGACTCTGGAATTTGGTAAGTTATGGCTTTGGATCGCCTGTGTGCAGTCAGCTGACAAAGCAAAGACCGTCGAGGATGGACTTCAGATGCCGCTTGCTTTCGCAGCCCCCCTCACAATTACAGAGGACAAGGTCATTATGTGGCAGGGCTTCAATGCACCCGTCACAAGCATCTACGACACAATCTCACTGCTTCCTCTAGGTTTGTACATGAGGTCAGACATCACAGGCCGTGATCCCAGCAAGTGGAAAGTGACAGGTTGGGTGTACAACAACGTCTTCTACAAAGACCTTGATTCCTTCCGCAAGGTCATTGCTGAGCCTGACTTCAAGCCCCTGGGAGCCAACCTGGATCAGCCTTGGGCGCATACTAACAAGCATGGTGATGCTCTCCCTCTAGATGACAGCCCTCCACCGGCGTCTGTTCAGTCTGGCAAGGAGAGGTTTGCTGTTGACGCGGAGGAGAGCTATGTTACTTGGAGTGAGTTGATGCTGGAAATCATCGTGATACTTTGCTGAAGATTGTGTTAGTGGATTTCGCTTTCTATGTTAGCATTACACGTGATAATGGCTTGCGACTTTACGACATTCGATACAAGGGCAAGAGGATCATGTATGAGGTATGTATTCTCATCTCAAGCTTCACACGACTATGACTGATTTCGTTTAGCTTGGACTCGATGAGGCTATCGCCCATTATGCGTGAGTCATTCAAGACGCTCTCGCACCAATCTATGCCTAACATCATTTACAGTGGCATAGATCCCGTTCAGTCTGGAACCTGGTAAGTGATATCCAATCTTCTACGACTCTTGCTGGTCTAACGTACACCTCTTAGTTACTTCGACAGCATGAATGGCTTTGGTCCCACCATGATCTCTCTCGTCAAGGGTAAGACCCAGTCTAACTCGGAAACTGTCCATCACTAACATAGCCAGGCTACGACTGCCCGGCATACTCTCACTACCTCAACGTCACACAGACCACAGGCGAGACTACCTATACCCAGAAAGATGGACTCTGTAAGTTCACATCTCGATCACTTACGCAGATCAGTCCGCTAACCGAATAATCTAAAGGCATGTTCGAGATCGACAAGGGCTTCCCCATCCAACGCCACTCCTGGGCCGGTCACACCACCGTAACAAAAAACATCGCCTTCAACATCCGCGCCATCTACACCATCGGAAACTACGACTACATGACGACCTACCAATTCCACCTCGACGGTTCCATCGAAATCGACGTCCGAGCATCGGGCTACATCTCATCTGCATTCTACGCTGAAAACGAAGACTACGGCTTCAAGATCCACGATAGTCTTTCAGGTTCTCTGCATGATCATGTTATCACCTTCAAGGCTGATTTCGATATCTTGGGTGAGAAGAACTCTCTGCAGAAGGTTGCTATTGAGCCTACGGTTGAGAAGTAAGTTTATTGGTGCATGAGCTTATGCGAGTGTGCTGACGGTTTTTGGAATAGGTATAAGTGGTCGGATGGTGAGACGCGTAACACCATGAAGGCGGTCAAGAGCTTCATCAAGACTGAAGACGATGGCAAGATCAACTGGTCTCCCAATGGCGGCGCTATGTATGCCGTTGTCAACAAGGACGAGAAGAATCCTTACGGTGAAAACCCAGGATACAGGATCGTACCAGGTAAGTCACTCTGATGACCTCTGCAACTTGATCTCACCACTGACATCCAAAGCATCTGGCGTGGCATACCTCACCGTCCAAAACTCCAGCATCACCGGGAACGCAGCCCACCACACAACACACCATCTCTACGTCACACGCCAGAAGGACAACGAGACATACGCTGCTGGAGCTTACAACTCTCTCACACCCGAAGACCCGCAGGTTGACTTTGACAAGTACTTCAACGGCGAGTCCCTCGACCAGGAAGACATGTAAGTTACCCTCATCTCTCACACCATGGATACAAGCTGATGGAAACAGTGTCGTTTGGTTCAACCTCGGAATGCATCATATGCCTCACACAGGCGATCTCCCCAACACAGTCTTCTCCACCGCTCATTCATCCATGCTGATCGAGCCTATGAACTATCTCCTCGGTGATCCATCGCAGGCTAGTTCGCAGCAGGTTCTCATCAAGACCACAGATGGGAAGCCTGAGATTACGAGATACGGCGCTAAAGAGGCGACATGCCCTATTAATCTGGTATGTTCTCTGCGTTTATTCTTCTGTACCCCCACTAATTGGTCTACTCAGGCTCAGCTTAACCCAGATCTGTCGGACTACTCCAACAGCGTCAGTGTTCTAAAGTATCCCTTCGATGGATCGAAGCCGGATCGTGCTTAAGTTACCTATGTAGTGTTGGGCAATTTTCTATGGGGTGACTGCGGCCTATAAGGTTAAGCTTTAGGCTGCGAACACAGGTGATGAATGAGAACACAATATTTTTTCCCCCGATATAAGCTTTTACCCAGAAGCTTTCACGATGACCAATAAATCTTGCTGTAAGCCCTAGGGCATTGCAAAGGGAAGTGTGTTGGGCAATTAAGAGTCGGCTTCTCGTAGGGAATTTGGTGTATTACAGGTGGGAATGAGGCTTTGACTTTACCGATACTTCCGGTTGGTGGATGAAAGTCATATGATGTAGCCAGTAATAAGGCCCCATTCAAGAAACAATATCCGATGAAGCTATGCTTGTATCGGCCTCTTATCTATCGTAATTCACTCAATCGAAGCTAGTTCATCGCCAAGACGCAACCTTATCAAAATCATACTCAATGAGGACAAGATCTGCTGTCTTACAATAGCATCGCTTGACCTTATGTAATAGAAATAAACGGCAGTATTGATCCGACATATCCACGAGGAAAATAGCTATCAGCATCCTAGTACACACGCCATTTATTTAACCGACGATCTATCTGCCCTATAAGAATCAGAGGTCCATTTCACAACGTCACATCTTCCTTTTCAGTCCCGTTGCGGTCTTTTACACATATTTGTTGCCGGCCATGCGGTTCATCGCGTTCTTGAGCCTGGCGCTCCCAGCAGTGGCTGAGCTTCTCCGCCCCAATGGTATATCCTTGAGCCTGAACGGGACAAACTATTTCTTATCGCCATCGCTCCAAGAGACTTTACCAAAAAGCCTCATCCCGACCACCATCGCTACAGATTCTTTGGCATTTGTGCCCATTACCATCGTTGGCAATAATACCGCTCAAGCTGATCTCCCAAAACTGTTCAAGAGCTGGGCGCAAAAGGACGACGTTTGGCAGCCGGCTTTCTCCGAATTGGTGATACTTTTGAAGTCGCCTCGTTGTAAATCAACAAGGACTACCTTCAATGGCATCAAGTCAGCTATTTCTTGCTGGCAAAAAGCTCCCGAAATTGCCTCAGGGCCTTACTTCTTGGATCCGTACAGAGGGAGTCTGCATCAAGTGTATCGGCTCTACGATGACTTCTCTGGTAGCTTTCTGGAGTCGATTCTCCAATCCCCAGACGGAACATTTGAGACTCTCTCGGCGCATGCTCCGGGAAGCAGTTCTCTAACCCTTGGGGTTCCCTCGCGCTTGTACTTTACTCGCACCAAGGAGAAGCCGTTGGCAGGTGTTCGAGTTGGAGTCAAGGACCTTTATGACCTCAAAGGTGTGAGAAGCTCGCGCGGCAACCGTGCTTGGTACAACCTTTACCTCGCAGCAAACAAGACAGCACCAGCTATTCAGAACCTGATCGACGCAGGCGCGGTCATTGTCGGGACACAAAAGCTCTCACAGTTTGCGAATGGTGAGAATCCAACGGCAGATTGGGTCTCGTACCTTGCGCCGTTCAACCCACGCGGAGATGGATATCAAGGTCCATCCTCGTCCTCATCAGGTGCGGGAGCGTCTGTAGCGTCTTATCCATGGCTAGACCTTGCTGTTGGGAGCGACACTGGAGGTTCCATCCGGGGACCTGCTGGAGTTTCAGGTGTTTTCGGCAATAGACCTACTCACGGCCTCGTCAGTCTGGACCACGTGTTGCCGCTTTCACCAAAGATGGACACAGCGGGTTTCCTGACTCGCGATCCCGAAATCTGGAGTGCAGCACAGGCCGCTATGTACAAGAAGAACTACACAACCTTTTCAAAGGAGAGAGTCAAGTATCCGCGTACGGTTTACACAGCTGGGTTTCCGGCCAACGATACACCGGAGGGCGCAATTCTGCATCAATTTGCCAATGATCTCGCTGACTTTCTTACCACCAATCTTACCGAGTATAACATCAGCGAGCACTGGGCTTCAGAGGGGCCGAAGTCCGTTCGAAACACTCCCTTGACGGAATTACTAAACGTAACCTATGCTACTCTCATCACCAAGCAACAGATTGCTTTGGTCAAAGAGCCATTCTTCAGAGATTACGCTGGTATGTGCGGATATATAAAATACAACTATTTTTTTGACTAATTCATGGGTCTTGCAGCCGCTCATGATGGCCGTAAGCCCTACATAGATCCAGCGCCCAGCGCTCGATGGGCATGGGGTGAAAGCCAACCCGACTCCCTCCTCGACGACGCCATCCATAACAAAACCATCTTCATGGACTGGTTCAATGACAACGTTCTTCCAAAAGACAAAGACTCCCAACGATGCTCATCTAACATCTTGCTGTACACCCAAGGCCCAGGGATCTTCAGCCGCCGCGATGTCTACCTGGACCCTCCGAGTGTTCCTTTCGGATGGTCATTGAGCAGGATTTCCATCTTTAGCGAAGCACCGGATAGTGTTTATCCGATTGGGGAGGTGTCACAATTCAGCGATATCACTGGTCGCAATGAGAGCTTGCCTGTTAGTGTTAATATTATGGTGGCGAGAGGGTGCGATGGACTTGTACCCAGGCTGGCTCAGGATCTTGTTGGGCTTGGCTTATTGAAGATTCCAAAGACTGGCGGAAGCACGTCAGGTGGATCAATTTTGTTTTAAATCTAAGCCTCTCCGGGGGAAACGGATAAATGATGATGGCATTTGTTTCATGCCAATCTTAAAAGGTCTTCTTCATAAGCTTAATTTATGCTAATTTTGGTCTTTGTCTCCACCTCCACAGTCAACATGCTTAACGGTGTCTAGTAGCATTCCATGTAAAACATAAACAAAGGGAGCTCTTAATCCATTCCATTCCCGCTAAACTAAATTATGGAGGCCCAGTGATCACTACACACGTCGCTCTGCAATAGTGCAATGTCAGATAACTCGAATTGAATGACGTTCTCGGGGTCAACTTACTCCTACTCTGTCGGGGCACACATGTGATCTCCACGTATCATAGACCCCGTCACTCTCAATACATCCCCAATCACAATTGCACCCGGACGGATTGCATAATGTTCCACTGATATCGTAGTTGCTGACGTTTATGCACCCTGCAGCGCGTGCATCTCTTCGCGCATCGGTTCGATTGTGGCAGCTGCCGATGTCTTCACGGATGTGCAAGTACCGAGCAGAGGCTGAGACTGCAGAGCAGGCCAAGGCGATAACTGTTAATTTCATCGCGATGAAAATGAGGTAGAGGGAATGGGAAAAAAGCTTGTATGCTAAAGGTGAGAAATGGCGTTCTTGGCGAGACTGCCATCTCTTCAAATAAGCTGGGCATGCACAGAACTTAAGGTGAGGGACTCCAAGACATGTCTAACGCCCAATGCAGCTTTTACTGACAATATGTCGCGTTATAATTGCTGCCGCATTCCAAGCAGAAGGTGGAGATTTCTCAAGGGAGGATGGACATTCTTCAAGATGGACATGTTCAGATTCTGCATTATGATACAAGTTACCTATATCAATTTTTGCCAATCTGATTGAAAGACATGAAAAAAGAAAGTCCAATCTGGATACTTTAAAAAATTATGCCGTTGCCAAAAGAATTATTCAGCTGTGTCAATCGACCACGCCAGGAGTCGAACCTGGAATCTCTAGAGGGATCAGTTGCTGATGAGGACCGAAATCTAGCGCCTTAGCCATTAGGCCACGCGGCCTGATCTTATTGGATGACACTCCAGACTCAGAGCTAACACTATGGACGCATTGCATAGCGTACCTCTAGGTATGAGATTTAACCTGCAGCTAATAATAGGTCTTGCTTCTACTGCTTAGAACCATGCGTTGTACACTGGCCAGTACACAAACCATACTGCGGCATTTTGATACGCGGAAATAATAAACTTGCACGTCTCGTTCCAGATAGAGTGTAACCTTCCAGGATCTGTAAAGTTTAAGAGCCACAATGCCTCGCTCTCTTCCTTAAATTATAATATTTAAAGTTTTGCCAAGGCTCTTTTTGTATATCTGATGACTTGCAGTAGGGCTGTGGAGTATTTCGTAATCTTCTACCCTGCTCACAGTACGAAAACTCCTTATCATAACTACCTTATCTGAAGAAGTGCAAGCGAGATGTCCATATCCACCACTGCCCCTTTAAAAGATATTGGCAAAATGCGCAAGGAAGAGTTGTGCCCCATAGGGACAACATATATAAGCCTGAGCTGGACGCATGTAATACTTTAGACTTTTTACCTCCAGTTTATAGAATATCCAACCTGAAATTTCCTAACCAGAGACTACCTTGCACAACACACATTGACAATGTAGATCAATTTAGCCACTGTTTTCCTCTTCCTTGCTGCTAGCTGGTCTTTTCGTGATAGACTTGGGAAATTGTTTACTTTGCATATAGACATTAATTCTTTGTGTCTGCAATGAACTATGACTGGCGATATCTGGCTCTCATCTCAAGGGGTTGTCAGAAATGACTTAATTCTCCCTTGTTAGATGGCTGAACATTCAGACCAACAGTACACTTTAAAAGTCAGACAGTGAACATAATTGTTGAAAATAAGCTACTATGCTGTCGTCATGAGCCCTTCAGATTTTCAAGATACAGATTTAATGAGGGGTTGATGCGTTTGCTGGAACCTTCTCTTTCAGGAGTCTCATAGCCATCGATATATCTTTCCGGAGTTCCATATACTCCAAATCCGACTCTTCCTCTTGGGACTTGTATGACGCCCATATATTGACTTCCACATATATCCCGACACCAACCCTTTCCATCATTTCGTTTGAAAGCTACCCGTGTTCGCTCAAGGCAAGATCCATTTGGTCGGCAGTCCTAAATCTTTGTCAATTGCAAAAACTCCGCCTAAATCCCCGATACGGTAACCCTTCTGGTCGTAATGATCGAATTGTCCCAGTCCTAGCCATATGGCAGTATGAGAGGCCGAATATATCAGGACGAGTGGGGAGCCGGCTTAAGAAGAAACGCGAACTACTAGTCCTCCATTCCCAGTATCTCATCGTCTTGCGTAAGGTCCACGACGTTCGTCCAATCTCCCATACCTTCGAGATAGACCGGCTCGAAAAGTTCCTTCAGAATGTCATTGTGTGGCTCGATGTTTAGCCAATTGTCGCTATCACTTGAGAGGGGTACGTCTCTTGTAGTGAATTCGGGATATGGTATTTCAGCCTGTTGACTCTGTGATCCAGAGGGCATAGAAAGGCCGCACATTCTCTTGACTGAGCCGAAGCTTTCAGAAAAGGCGCATGTTGCTGAATTAGAAGATGACAATGCAGTATCGTGAGGAGCAATATTGGTCTGAATGCCTGGAGACGGATCGTGAGTAGGCTCTAGGTTTGTATCAAGAGCGGGTTTCTCCAAGATGCTTTCGACATTGTTAGACCGCTCCTTTGAGTTCCCTTCCAAAGCCTTTTGTTCGAATCGAGTCTCTACTCGGGCCAGGAGTTCCAATACCACCGGACGTAGCTGTTCAGCGCAATCCTCTGGTATCTCCCTAGTTTTCTGCACATTGGAAATGATATGCTGTCCCTCTTCTGTCCAAATACCCCTTATTATTCCTGTAATCTCTTTGAAAACGCCTTCATGGTACGGATTCTGGTCATCATCTATATCTCCGAACAAGATCTTCCATATCTTGTACCATTGATCTCTCGGTGACAAACTCCTCTCGAAACGGACCTTGAGGGCATCTTGCGTAGTGGGTGAGACGCCGTCAGTGTTTTCTGAGAGGTCCGTTGAGCAATCCTGTTGCAGTACATGTTCTTGGAAGGGCTTTAGCGCTGAAAATCCCTTGAGACACCTCGGACAAAAGTAATTCGCCATATGGCGCCTCTTTAGGTGCTGCTTGACATCTGATATGCGAGGCATTTTGAGGCTAATACAGTCAAAATACCGTTCTGGGTGTCTTCTGTAAAAGGGGCACGCAAATGACTCGGCACATTTGTTGACGTCGTTGCTTTCTTCATCGTGACCACAGTCCCCATCGGCTTCAGCGATCTTTTCCGATGTTCTATTAGCGCGACTCTTCTTCTGAGGTGCTCTATTATCCCCAGCAGGCCTCTTCGAAGGATTTGATGCAGTCTTCACATCTGAAGGAGGGGATTCTTGTTTCATCAGCCCATCAAACGATCGTACCCGACATTCAGTAGATGGGAACAGAGAATGGTTTGTTTGTGCATCAAAAACCATGTCCAGGTTCGACATGCCGGAGAAGGCTTGAAGCCGCAGGGAAAGCATGCTGTCCACTGAAGAGACCCGGTGTAAATCGGCACAATGCACCTGAGAGCCCAGAAGTTCGGAATGAGAAAGATCTGTCTTACCCGCCGAGGAAAACTCTTCATGACGTGGATCAACCATTAGCCTTCTTGCATTGCAAGAGGTACATCGATATATCTTACTTGATAGCTTTGACTGAAATGCCGTGCCAGACATAGGTTCTTGGGCTTGCGAACTCGATGCCAATGGCATCGTCGATCGCCTTCGGGGCTGCCGATGTACCGACAAGGAAGCTGTCGAATGCCCATTCCAGCTCGAGCTTTTACTCTTAACCGGTGGAGTAGTCCCATTGCCAACATTAGAATACCCTCTGGAAAAGATATATGGCACGTTGGGCTCAAACCTTGCAGCTTTGCGGTCAAGATTCATTTGCTGATCCCTAATGAATTCAACGAGTCCTAGTTTGTGTATGAACGAAAAGCTTGAGTATGGCAATGCCTCAGCCTTGATGAAAGGTGTAATGTTTTCGAAAGCCGATGAAGCTGGAGTCGAAAACAAGGCAGCAGGATGGGTTGAAAATGAGAGAATCAACGTAACAAGGCAGACGAGGATGCCCTGCTAAGACCTAAGTTCAGATATACACACGGAGGGGGTACGACATCAAATAAGACGCAATGTGCAGATAGCCGAGACCTGGCTCTTTAGGGGGCCCAAAATTTGTAGGCAAACGTATGATAAGAGTTACTAAGACTTCAGTAATTTTATTGACATTCTTGGGTACTCCTTAACAGATGTCAGTTCTGGAAGCCTTGGCTAAGGAGATAAGTCAAGCAGATATGGCTACGGCATAGAGCCTAACCTTTCCAACATAAAAACATGACAACATAAACCCAACTTTTTATTACTTTGAAACATCAATACATATTAACTGCGATAAATTCATCGCAGAACAGAGGATCCTAACAGCTTTAATTGCATTCAAATCCCAATGTCCCTAAATATGTGACTTAAGATTTGGCTTGGTTGGCTTCTGTTTGGATGGTGTAGGGGTTTGTGGCTGTGCTGTGCTGCGGCCCGTCAGCAGTCTGCCCTGAAGGTCAAGGCCTTGGTCCAACAGCCAATTTTGCATACGCTCATTGTATGGCTGACTCGTGTGCAATTGGTTTGAAAAGCTGCAGACACAATAATTTTAGCATACAGTCTTTGAACCAGACAATGAACCAACCTCTTTGAAGCGTCAATTGAAACGGACATTGTGATATAGGTGGCGGTGTAGATAGAGACCTGGTAGTGTAAGTTGCTGGATAGCGGGACCTTGAAAGCGAAATATATAACATGCTTGAAGCTTCGTCTTCCACGACTGCGTACATCGCATCCTCACAATCGTGGCTAGCCACAGAACTGTTCACGGCCGTGGAATCGTAGTTCGCACAATTGAGCAAAGTCGATAAACAGCACAGCCATACTGGACTTGACTCAACTGCGCCATTGCGAACCAACGCAGACGCCCAGAGGTTTGACTGAAACCAAGACTGTATGTAAGTGGCGGCTTGCAGAGCTGCTGGTTGGTCCACCATGGGGGAGTCTCAGCGAATGAGGTTGATAGGGATCTGCAGGGGGTCTTCAGCTTCCACAAATGCGTAGGCCCTCTACGCATTTGTGGAAGAGAAACGCCTAACGGAATTAGTCCCTCTGTTCAACCATGGATCTCATGTTCTCGCTGTTGCTTCAGTGCTGATGCCCAGCATTTGTTTGTGAGGTTATTGCTGAGGTATCAACACGTGCTTCACAATAGCACTTTTTTTCTCTTTGCAGACCTCAGGAATCTTCGAAATACTAGTGATCAGCTTAATTATGACTTCCCTGTCAAGTCAAGGGAAATGTCTGTAAACTGTTGTGTGGCTCCCACACCACCCGCGCAGGCGAACTGCGCGAACGTGGATTGCAGAGCCTGATTTATTGTGTTAGTGACAAAACAGCCTTGTCGCAACCACTCAATTGTGTAGGAGGCCGACAATTGCCTTGTTTAAGTACTCGAAACCCTCCTTTCGAGATCTTTTCCTTCTGGAGCTCCGGGTTTAACAAAACCTTTGGCCCCGTCCAGTCAACATACGCATTTCATCTTTTCTTTGTCTTGAGTTTCACAAACACAAAGCATATTGAACTTTCAAGTCACTTTCATTCTCCTTGAAACCAATCGCTCATTGTATCATGGATACCACATTTTATGCAAAGTTCTCCCGCCACAAACCCTCCCGCCACAAACCCTCCCGACGGGAACCCCTTGCATCACAGGCGTCGCACAGAAGGTTACCCAAACGGCTATTGCATCTCTTCAAGCAAAAGTCCCCACATGAGTCGGAAACTCCTCTAGCCTCAAAAAGAAGCTCCTCAACTCCATCGCACAGCAGCGACAGCTCTGGTGATGGCGTGGTGGTTTACAGCGACACTGGCTACCCTAGCACTGACGGGGATCACCAAGTGGTGACAGTCGACCCTGAACCAGCTATTTTGAGGTTCCTGGACCGAATTGCACAGAGGTTCAAATTGGAGTTGGACCTAGATAGCAATGATGGCCACAAAACCCATGCATCTAGCCAGAAACGCCATGCTGACAACCCCCATCAAGGAAGCCGTGAAGAGAAGAAACAGAAACAAGGTCAAGGATCCCGAAGTACCGGAGGTGGAGGTGGAGGCGGGAAGAAAAACGGCGGGGGAAACGGTGGAAAGCAACCACCAGACGGCCACAGGTACCCTGTCCCGCCCCCGCACAGTGGCCCTCAGGACACGCCCCCTTTCGCATGTCCCTTCCACAAGTTCGATCCCGTCCGCTACGATCGCTGCAGTAAAGTCCGGCTGAAACGCACCGGCGATGTCTCCCAACACATTGAGCGATGTCATGTGCTGAAGGACGCCAAGCAGAAGACTACCAACGCGGACGACGCTGAAGCTGCAGACAACGTCGGCAATGCTGAAGCTGAGGAAGAAGTTGCTTTCTACTGCCCAAAATGTCGCATGGAATTCTTTGGCACTACCGCCGAGGCCAAACTCCGACAGCATTTGCCATGTCAAACACCTCAGCCAGCGACGATTGAACAGACTGGGATGCTGCTGCCTAGAGAGTTTGTTCAGCTTAAGGCTGCGCGAACCAATGCGTCTGGTGACATTCCTAAGTGGAACGCTATGTGGAAGACGTGCTTTCCAAACAAACCTGTCCCGAAATCACCATACTTCACTCTTCCTGGTCAAGAGGCGGTGGTTGAGACATTGACTGTTCGACAAGAGGTTCAAGTTGAGACACTTGTTCCTCGCTCGCAGGGCGGAGAGATCATCCGCCGAGCTGTCAATGATTGCCCTTCCCACTTCTTTCTCACTGAAGAGGAGATTGATGCGATCGTTGACCAGGCCTTGAATGGACTTTACCCAGGGTCTTCTGGGGCCGAACCGCAGACAAGCACAGATACCCGTTTGGAGGTCCAACAGAGGCAGATGCTTCAACGCCAGATGTCCCAGCAACAGGTATCACAACAGTCATTCAATGGCGCTGTGACTCCCACTGTATTTGAACCCTCTGCCGTTCCTACCGTTCCCCAAGTCTATCCACCATCGCATCAACTGTACCCAAATCCTTCTGCACCCACTCCCCTAGTCATTCCCCCGCCAGGCCCCCAGAGCAACGCTCAGACACAGAACTTTCACTATAGTGCTCCTTTCGTTGACCCTACAGCCCTCGCTCTGCCCCCTCAGCATAGCCCTCAGATGTCACCTCCGGCGGCGGATATTGAAACAGGCCCTCCTGTGCCGTTTCGCTCAGCGCCTGGACCTGTAGCATCAGAGACCTCGCCTGCATCTCAAGCCACATACAACTCTTCCCTTTATGACGGCGGCTTCGACGGCACTGGGTTCTCTGTCCCAAACCAAAGTGGTGCTGATGTGTCTGGCTTCCCTTCTCTTGAAGGCAATGGTTTCCCCACCAACAATGGCCTGAACAATAATAGCTTTCGATGGTGGAGCGATAATGGTTATCAAGACCCTAATCGGAGTTATGGTTTATGATTTGGTCATGTAACGGTTTAATGATTGATTGGCAACCTAGAGCTGAGGCCTCATGAGTTGACGGTTGTATGGTCGCATGGGAAAATGATATTGGGGAGTTTTAATGGGTAGAACGGTCTGCTTTTTCTATAGAGTTCCAGCGTGGGATAGATTTGTCTTTGAAGTTTAGAATGAACTTTAGTTTAGCTCTCATGAGAGTATATATCTTTTTTACTAAAGCTACCATTGAAGGCCAACTTGCATGAACAGGGTGATTTAGAGTGCCTTTCTGCTGTAGTAACTGGCCAGTCATCATGATATTGATTTCTAAGCTGTGAGCTAGAAGTGTTATTTGCGGTTGAGACTTGTGGCGGAGAGCTTATTCCAGCAGACAGAACTTAGGAGTGCATTTCAGCTTGACATCTCCATGATGAGTGCCGCCATGGTCAGTCAGTTACTTCCTTCGACCATTGGTGCCCTTAGACCCATAGGGCCCTTCCTTGGAGTGTTGGCCAAACTGAAGCTATTCCCAACTTCCCTTTTGGAGCCCTAGGTGACACATTGGGTTACCCTCCCCTAGAGCAACGACGGTTGCTTTGCCGCTGCGTATGAGGATAGCACTGTCAGCAAAAGGGTCTTGTACAAGTTCTCTTCAATTCCACAAGTTGATGTCAGTAAGTTGCTTGAGCTGCTTGCCTGATTCAAATCTAGGATTGCAAGAGGCTTAGAAGGTGGAAAACAACACCATAGGAATATCCCGCTGATGAGTCTTAAAAGTCCACGATGCATGTTGGATTTCAAAAAGGCATGCTAATATATTTCAGGCTTGCTGCGAAACATATAGCCTAATATAAACCTTCCTGAAAGAGCTCTCTATGTCGGCCTACCCTTCATTCAAACAGACAACATCATCGTCCTCTTTTACCATCTCACCCAGTAAACCCTCGAGTGATAGCTCGTACAAAACACGCTGAACACTCTCGCCCTGGTCATCTGTCAACCCCTCGTGCTCAAGACAATCAGAGACACATTGAGACCCATATGACTCCCAGAAATCCCGCATCATGGAGATACTTAATCCCAAGCCTCGATCCAGATACGGAGAGGGCGGGTTCTTTGATCCAGGGAAAACGACAGACCAAATGCGATACCAACGTCTCCTTTCACCGAAATGCCAAGAGTCTCCTCGAATTAACTTTGCCTTCTGGCTCTCGTTGAGACCATACAAGGGACCTACATCGCGCTTTTGGCACGTTTCGCTCAATACGTGGTCGTCACGCTGGATCAGCGTGTCGAATGCCTTGTAGCAGATCAAGCAGTGAATTGGGCGTGAATGGTATCGGAAAAGGTGTTCTTTTAGATCCTCAATAGATTGTAGATCATCTTTGAGCAGACACTTCTGATATTCGTCTGGCGCGTACTTCTGAAAGGGGCATGCAAGATGGAGGAATGATTTTGTGCGAGCGGGTTGAGAAACCACTACCAGCTCCTCATCGCTGATGTCGTCTTCATCTTCTGTTTGTGTATAAACTAACCGCCCAGATGATGTTTTGTACCTTTTTCGAGGGGGCAGCCTATCCTCCCGCGGTGCAATGTATTTTGTTTCGGCTCTCCACTGCTCAAAGAGCTCGAGTGCTTGTGTCTTTATCTTGTGTCTCTTATCCTCGAGCACATCAGCCAGGAACTGGCTCTGTTCCCAAAGATCGATGCTGTCACCTTCAGACTGATCGCTTGAAGATGGTGTTTCGCATTTGGCCCCATATTCTGGGGACAGGGGTGCGAAATAACCGTGTAGTGGTGCATTGGGTTGACTGCCAACAGAAGATCGGCATTGGTTAGCCCTGGTCCGTTTGACTCCTCTTGTGGCTCCAGAGAGGGTTGAGGGGCGATTTGGGTGGCGAGAAGTCATGGTTTCCGGTAATTTGCTGACGTTTGACTGTGCCATCACATTATTGCTCTGGTTTTGAGAGGAGGGCTTTGGTTGCCGAATTGGCATTGATACAGGGCAACAACCGCAGAGAAACATATTGCAGAAGGCCTTGAGCCGCTTTACAAAAACAGCAAGATTTGACATGATCATGGTCGACGCATGAACTAATCAATTCTCCAACTGGATTTATTTATAACTGAGTAGGTATCTCAAGACAAGACACAGCACAGCTGTGTCCATACAATAGGCTGGGCTGCACGACCAACCAATAATAGAGGTTTCATTGGCACGGGACTAAGCGGGCAACGCAGCCACTTTTGAATAATAGCCCAATCAGAAACATGCCTTTTCCACAGCTGTGGAAGCAAATCAAGCATGGGGGTGCCCCATCAATTAAATAAAGAGGTTGAACGCATGTTGACAGCGGGGGCTTGAAAGACGTTCCGCCAACAATAGGACCAGAAAGCGGACTTAGCAAAGCCAGGCGCGCAATAGTTCAGCGTATTAGCGGTCTGACCCATGGCCATAGTGAATGCCACAACTGCGAAGCTGAACTGACATCTAATCACCAGGTTGACAAAAGGACAGTCGTGTTTTGCTCAGATGATCCAAATGTGCCGTATTTGGCCAAATCACCCGCCACGTTGCCAAAGCATTTGAGCACAGCACAGCACAGCTTGAAATTGCCAATTTTAATTGTTATTCACATGCCTGCTGTCAGATGTCAATGTGAGAATGACGCATGATAGCATTGGATGATGGTGCATATCAGCATATGACTTCGGAGAACGGATGCTGGTTTTACTCAGCTAATATCGTGTAGCTATAGTATTTACTTTCTTCAGGGTTTAATAATTAAAATACATAAAGACATCAAGAGATTACTACTTATATTACACACCTCATATAGGCATTGTTCGGTTGGAATCTCCTTAGGACTAGCGGATCAACATTTGTACTGCGTAAATCAATACATCGACAACACTACAAGACCTTGAGCTTCGTAGCTAGCCTAGAGGGCGTCCCTTCCCACTATAAACCTTTACTTTGACAGACTGTTTATGAGTAAATACCCCAAGTTCACAATCAACTTCGACTTCCATGTCTCACTATCTATATGCATGTAGCTATACTCGCCGCGAATGATCTGCCATTTTCTGCAAGAGAAGATGGAGAGACAGATCATGTACAATTCGGGAGGTCGTTTATCACTAATCAACTGTATCTTGGTGCATACATGTCCCTCGTGTCTGCAAGAAGCAGTAAGAAATACCACGTTCCCCGCATTGTTCCTTCTGCATGCAGACTACAGGGTGAGCTGACGGTCAAGTCAGGCAGGTGTCTTTGCTATCGTGATCATTACGATTATCATGCAAACATAAGCAATTCCTCGCTATATGAGTCGGCATGGAAGAGCAGGACTGGCAGCATGTGACATATACTAAAGCTTTGATTGATTTTTAGCCTCGGTTGCAGTGTTTTTGAGCCGGTAGATAAGATCGCGGTTCGTGATTACTCAGAATTCGAAAGTGGCAAGGGACAGACACCATGGTCAGCATCAGTGACTATATCAAGCAATCGACAGAGCAATGCGACACTGTGGTCAGCTCAATGCATCCCAACAAGTTCCTCCGCATTTCAATGAAACACATGCCTCATTTCCTCGTACACATTCCCAATCCCAACAATCATCCGCCCCAATAATAACACGGGCATAATCGGAGCAGTAATCCCTTCGGGATCAGCGGAACAACATTGCGATTGTGTAAATCAATGCATCCATGAAACCACGAGCTTTCGCGATATCCATTCTTCGCCGCGCTCCCCCAGAATTAACTACACGGCGACCGCCGCATCGCCGCACGCCTTATCAATCTGCGGGCCGCACCACGCCGCAGCGGCATCTGTCCTCTAAAATTGTGGACTATCAGACGATTACGCCGCCACGGACATTTTCGGTAAAGTCTCTCCGGCAATTCTCCATGGGGCGTAGATCTTGGTGCTTTGTTTCTATTGGCTGAAAGTTCTGGTATGCATGGATGTTGTATGTGAAACGATATACATCATGGTGCAGATATCATGAAGCTCGTGCAGATACGGGAGACCTCGGTGACTCGGACTGTAACACTGATGAGATAAGTCAGTTATTTGTATACATGTGCTGATGTTTATTGTGGTATAAATATGATGCTGCCGCGCTCGG
This sequence comes from Fusarium mundagurra, assembly GCA_013396205.1. Classification (NCBI taxonomy): domain Eukaryota; kingdom Fungi; phylum Ascomycota; class Sordariomycetes; order Hypocreales; family Nectriaceae; genus Fusarium; species Fusarium mundagurra. Next base: position 77,350 of record JAAOAN010000383.1, on the reverse strand, counting down.
GTTTGATCTCACTCATCATCTCACGGAACTTCATCGCAAACACCAATCTCAACAACAACTATCTTAACAACCTTCATCATGGCTATCACCAAGTACAAGGCCGCTGCTGTCACCTCTGAGCCTGGAGTAAGTTCCGACACACATACACTTAAAAACCACTAACAATATCCAGTGGTTCGATCTTGAGGGCGGTGTTCGCAAGACCATCGACTTCATCAACGAGGCCGGTCAAGCTGGATGCAAGCTCGTCGCCTTTCCCGAAGTTTGTAAGTCCCCTCTCATCACTTCCATCAGCCTCATCACTAACACCTCCAGGGATCCCTGGATATCCCTACTGGATGTGGAAGGTCACCTACCTCCAATCCCTCCCCATGCTAAAGCGCTACCGCGAAAACTCCATGGCTGTCGACTCTGAGGAAATGCGCCGTATCCGTCGCGCCGCCCGCGATAACCAAATCTACGTTTCCCTCGGATTCTCTGAGATCGACCACGCGACTCTATACCTCGCCCAAGTCCTCATCGGTCCTGATGGTTCTGTCTTCAACCACCGTCGCAAGATCAAGCCTACTCACGTTGAGAAGCTTGTCTACGGCGATGGCGCCGGGGATACCTTCATGTCCGTCAGCGAGACTGACATCGGTCGTGTTGGACAGCTCAACTGCTGGGAGAACATGAACCCCTTCCTCAAGTCTCTCAACGTCTCTGCTGGTGAGCAGGTCCACATCGCTGCCTGGCCTGTCTACCCTGGAAAGGAGCGTCAGGTTGCTCCTGATCCTGCTACCAACTATGCTGATCCCGCTTCTGACCTGGTCACTCCCGAGTATGCTATTGAGACAGGTACTTGGACTCTTGCACCTTTCCAGCGCTTGTCTGTTGAGGGTCTCAAGATCAACACTCCCGAGGGTGTTGAGCCAGAGACTGATCCCTCTGTCTACAACGGGCATGCTCGTATCTACCGCCCTGATGGTAGCTTGGTAGTCAAGCCTGAGAAGGACTTTGATGGTCTTCTCTTTGTTGACATTGATCTCAATGAGACTCATCTCACCAAGGTTCTTGCTGACTTTGCTGGTCACTACATGCGCCCCGACCTGATCCGCCTTCTGGTTGATACTCGTCGCAAGGAGCTTATCACTGAGGCTGATGCCAATGGCTCTATTGCTACTTACACCACTCGTCAGCGCCTTGGCCTTGACAAGCCTCTTGACGACAAGAAGGGTGAGCAGGAGACCCCTGAGGTCGTCTGAGTTGAGGGTTAGCTGGAGGCAGATGCGTCAGTTGAAGTTAGCTCATCATGTTGATGGTCGGATGTAAGATAGATGTGTTGGATATAAATTGAAAATCTGAATTGTGTATGATATCATTATTATTGCTTATACCTCGACTTGTGCATGAAGTGAAACGTACATGTAGTGAGAACTGTAGCTAAATTTCCCCGTGTGATGGTACTAAACTATAATAAAGAGCCACCCGTTAACCATCATCTTGACATATATCCTTGCTCTCATCTCTTCCCAAAACGAAATCGTCCCTGTCAAACCTCAGATGATTGGTGATTGATTGCGAACGTCACAACTCAGGTCCTGACAACTCTCGTTAAAAACTAAACTTAGTACACAGCGACGAAAAGTGATTCATATACGCACAATGGTCTCTTAACAGTCGTAATAGCAGACGTCGTCGCCAAACCTCTCCCAGTACAACCTCCATTGGGGCAGCCATCAGAACACTTGCGAGGAGACGAGTACAGGCATTTATTAGCTTCTACTGCGTGGGAGATCCGAACGCCACTGGAACATCGCCCGTAATCTACTCCGTCAAGTCACCGGGGGTAGGCTCAGTGCTAATCCCCTGCAAAACACTCTTATCAGCACTCTTCCCCTCCGCCTTCTTAACAACTTCCAACAATTCAACAATCCTCGGTGACCAACCCCCATTAACCTTGCCCTCCAGAATCTGCGCCGACGAAACCTCCGCTCCATAAAACTCCGCATTAACATCTCTCTTCTCCTTGATGACCGTCCCATCAACAGTCAAGCCACCATAAATACCGCGAGACTTGGTATACGTCCACACAGGCTTCACCTCTCCCATGTTAACATTACCACCGAGCGGTCCAGCTGCGAGAGCGACTGCGCCTCCAAGGTTGACTTCGGACTTCTTATAAGCGTCGACTGCGTCTTGGGTGTTGAGAACACAGATACAGTCGTAGACGTCTATACCGTAGACGAGGCCGACACTACCGCTGCGGACGGAGAAGGCAGAGGGTGATGACCATGATCCATCGGGGAGACGCGCGATTACAATGCCTGAGCCGCCTGCGCCAGCAAAGTACATTCCTGCGCGGAAGCCGGTGAAGATTGCGAGACCTTTGGCGTTGCTGATGACGTTGGAGGGGATTTTGTTCTTGTCTGGCGGCGGCGGTTAGATGGTCAAAATGGCAAAGAGAGGTTGGTGGCACGTACCGACGAAGCTCTTGAGGATACGAGCGCTCTTTTCGCATTCCTCGCGAAGGTCGGCTGTCTTGAAAATGCCCATTCTGTTGATTGATGATTGTTTTGTCTGGATTGAGGGGAGTTCCTTGTTGTTGTGTAGTAGTCAAGGATAAGATGGTTCGAGTCGCAATGTCTGGAGAGCTAGTGGTGAGATATAGAGATTGTCGATTGGAGACGACGCTCTTCCGAACCTTTATATAAAAACATTTTATTTTCGACATCGCGTCTACAAGTACGATAATTTCCAGTCTTGCGCAAATCTGCGTATGCGACAATGCCTCCAACATAGCCTCAGCTGGCGATACCTTCTTTTACGGCCTCACTCTCATCTCAAATGACAAATAATCCCAAGTGACCAATCACGCACTCCAGCGTATGTAAGCAAGCGTATCGCAGCGTATTCAGCGTACATCGTAAACCCGACCAATAAGCACCAAGCTCAGTGAGGCTTTGCACGACTGAAACGATTGGGCCGGGGAGAAAATAGCTTAGATCTCTTAGTTCAGTGCTAAAATCACGGGACGCGCGGCGAGAGTCATGATGGAGGGTAGACCCTGTATGCATGCAACGTCCTGACTAGATTAGCTGCATTTATTGATGGTTGGGATGAATGTGGCTTGAATCGTTCGGCGAAGCTTTCGGATGCTACGGTTACTTCGGCGGCGCCGGAGTGATCCGGGAGAAGTCATTTGCTGTAGATCTCTGTCGATGTCCAGATTGACTGGTATTGTCATCAAGAGCCATGGCTAAAAAGGTATCAACAGCACAATTGCCCATCAACTGCATCATGCCGAGGCATCAAAAAGTCAACTGTGAGCAAGTAACGGAATTGACGATAAAGAAGCCTTTGGCTAATCATTACACATTAAAAAAGTCTATATAAATATTCTATTGGGTATATCCCTCGCGTCTATCATTCCTCTACCATATATGTCTTGTCTAAACACCGCTAAAATTACGCTGATGCAAATGCTTAGTCGAGCTGGCCTCGCTAACAGCACGATCATTATGCTCCTCAACAGTAGATTCACTATCATCTTCCCGCTGCTGATCTTGATGCACAATCTGCGTGACGACAGTCTTCTTGATACCCTCAATCTTCTCGCGCTCCTTGAGCTCATACTCATCCTCCTCACCGAGCTCAATATGTGTTCGGTGATGAGCGCTGGCAAGTGTCTGACCGAATCGTGTGCCGTGAGGTCGCGATGTTCCCGTCGTTCGTGATCGTGAGGAGTAGTCGTGGCCGCCGCGTTGGTCGTTGTTACCCGCGCGAACGACCTTGCCGATTAGATCGGCCATGTTCATCTCGATGTGAAGCTTGAGAAGGTAGACAAGGGGATGGAATTGAATGTAGCTAGAGAAAGTTAGTATAGGTAGACGCTTTTGACTGGTGATGGACTTACACAAAGCCGTTGGGCAGAGACATCATGCAGATGAGGAGTACATCCAGAGCAATGGAAATAGCACACAGGAACATGTTCATCTGATACAGACGAGTATACTTCTGCAGACCATTGGCAACAAGTCGCTGCTTGACAACATAGATGAAGTAAAAGTTGAGAATAGCATCCATGACAGCGAAAATGACCTTCTCGCATCGATCCCAGATGTTGTTCAAGTGGATATAGGCCTCGCTAATCTGCAGCCGAGCAGGAACCCAGATGCAAAACACGCTGATGTTGACCGCAAACAGAATAAGGAAGCAGAGCCATTTGAGCTTGGTACCGTTGGATCGAACCACCATCAATAGCGAAACTCGGTTGATAATGATTTGGATAAGACACTGGACCTGTGTAGACCACCAGACAACTACACTTCGTTAGCACATACTCCAAGCCGTTCAGTATCATGGGGTCTTACTGATGAAGAAGAAAAACTGCATGCTCGGCTCAATATCACCCCGAAGATAAAACCAACACATAACACCCAAGATAAAACTCGAGATGATCTCCGCCCAAATCAACGCGACGTAACTGGTGACCCTCTTCCTCCGATTCCACGCCGATCTCGTCTGTCGAATCGCCTTTGCGATGTTAAAGAGCGTGATGCCCAGCGACAAGCCCCAGGCGATGGAGGCGATGTTCATGTCGGTCTCATTGGGAAGATCGTCGACATAGTTGTCGGGGACGAGGAAGCCTCTTCCTGTCATCTTGACGTCAGGCCGACACTCAAAGAGAAAAGAAAGAAAGAATGTAGCTGTAAACGGGATGAAACAGCTGAAAAAGGAATGTGGAAAAAAGAAAAGTGAACAGGCTCCTTGCTTGGATTTAAGAAACAGGCTTGCAGAATCTGCAGCAGATGCAGTAGTCTCGGTACTAGCTACGAAAAAAAAGCCCCTGGTTTCGAGGTACTGCCGATCACCATTGGAGGCTGAAGTGGCTTGCGCTGGGACCTAAACGGCGTGAGGAGCTAGTTTGTACGCCGAACGCAGCGGGGGACAGAAATAGAAAGGATGAGCAAAATCTGGTTTCATCGTAGTGTGTTGTGAGTGGTTGAAAAGCTGTCGTATTTCTGTCACCGAGACTAGGTTGGCGAGCTAGACCAGATGAGATGGACAAACAGCTAAGAAAGTATGTTCACGGATGGCCCCTGAATCATTGGAATAGACGATGAATACATAATAGCTTCTTTGGAAACATCTCGTGCCAAGAGTGTTTGCATGAGCAATAACGACGTAGTGTCTTTGCATCGTGAGGGTATCAGTGAGACATTCCTGTACCCCAGATGATGAAGGACTCTCTCGCTTCTATGCAGTCCAAGCATCAAAAAGCATATCACCACAGTTCCAGGCCCAAATCCTTGCTTCTGACTCAGATATTCGCAAATCGGCCGCCTTGTTTATCGCATTGGGCCTCAATCCCCTGAACCTGTCGGTGTAAAATTGACCGAGTCATTAGGTTCCCCGCTAAGCTTACTCCAACTCAGCTGCTGCAGATCGCGGGAAATCGTGGATCCTTTGCCCCCTTACTTTAGATTGGGCTTTTTCTAGTGTCTTGGTATTTCTTTTCGGTCATTTCTGATCAAGATGCTCGCGATGTCCCGTTGTAGATCTCCCATCGTCTGTTCGCCCAACGGTTTTTGATTCAGCCAAGCATTCCAAAAGATCAAAGCACAGCACAAATGACATTCGTTCTCAGAATAGAACAGAATTTTTACTCACGGGCATTTTGTATCTGAACGCTATAATTTGATGAGACGACGCTAACACGCTGGCGCCTTGATACCCAGCATTTGTTTAGTAATTGTACCTGCTTGCCTTGTTTTTTTCCAGCACGAGTCAACAGCCCCCTGTGATTTTGGTGAGATTGATGTTCTAACTGGATCAAGTATTGTTAGGCATAGTATCGTTTTGGATCTCGGCGGAGGAAATGCCGAGGATGCCGGGTAGTGCGAACGGTGAACTTGGCATGATCCGAAGAATTGCTGTGTCTAGAGATTATCGCGTGTCAAAGCCTTGAGGGTTGATGAAGGGTATGACTTGAAATAACTGATGCTGTTGATGATATGTCGAGATTGCGTGCTTCAATGCGATTACATGCCGCGTTGAGTGTGCTTTTGATGGGATATCTCTACGTAGCAATTTGGTTCTATTCGGCATTGGAACGCCAGACAGTCAGCTGGACGCAATGATGCCCACGTGTATTCAGTACCATTGAGTCAGATACTGCCGACACCAGAATTGATGCCGAGAAAACGACATTATTCATCGTGCACAGTGGCGCTCTTGGTGTTGAGTCGCCCTCAATCTCATCTTGCGGCGCGATGAGAATGGATCTCTCATGACTCGTCGATGCCGATACACTCTAACCCCGGTAGTCTAGTGCAGCGGCTGATAAAAACTCCCTTCCACTCAGCCTCCAAAACATACAGAACCTCCCCCGAAACAAACTGTCACAAAAACGTGGCACAAACAATTGAAAACCGCCATTCTTCTATCCTTCCATAAGGCTGACTTCACGACCTTCTCCCTTGAGACAAAAACGTGGCAGACATTCCATCTCATGGCGTTTCCCATCAACAGAGTTCACACTAAGGTCTAGTTTCCACCGCGGGAGATGCAAAACTCCGCTTGCTCCGCTTGCTCCGCTAGTTCTCTTCTTTTTTTTTTTTTTCGGCCTCCCGAGGAACTAAATCTCGCAGGAGACCCTTGTTTGCGCTTTGACTTCCGTGCTGCCCCGGACCTTTTTACTTTTGTAGCATCTTTGGACCCGACGTTCGGGAATGTGTGTTACCGGAGGGTGATCAGCGATATGTGAGGGCCTGTTGGTGTTGCATCGCGAATCGTCGGGAGATGGGCAATTGATCGGCATGTGACTTTACGCTTGACATTGGGTATCTTTGTAGGATAGCTGTTTGCAGATACCTAGTACGTACGCTGTTAGATAGTCGCGGAACTAATGCCCCAGTCCACCTTGAAGTTTGTACCTCCGAGGACCAGTGACATACAATATATAGTCTAGAGATAGTCCTCCCCTCTTTTCATAGTAGATCTCGCGGCCCAGAATCTTCACCATGGATCCCTGAACCCACTGATCGACTCCTCAGGTACCAAGATTTCGGTACAACTGCTCGAACCGTCCAGAGCAGGGTTCTAGCCTCGGCGTATAACATGCGCTAACGGTTGGATCCTTTGGTAGCAAATCATAGGTCGGAATTGTCGAAGGATCTTGTTGCTGTGGATTCTGTGAGATTGAGGCTGTGGGTCTGTGATTTCGAAATTCCCCATGTGTTTTGATTGATGGGAGATTCGGGATTCGAGATATCGTATTTTGAAGTTATGTCGTATCGGGAGATGTCGCGCCGAGAAGTATGAATACGTGAGATTATCGAGAGATAGTGTAACATATATTGGCATGGGTCCTCCTAGGTGACCCAGTACGCTGGTTCGTAATCTCAATTGAAGAATACCCAATTGCATCTTGACGCTGCTGCAAACAGGTTCGGACTTGGAGCCGAATAAGATTGACATCTTTCAGTTCTTTTCGTAAATGCTGGGACAGTCCCGGATACGTTCTTATCTTATCTTATCGCATATCGGTATCTCGGCCCAGTCCAACTTCTACTCAGGCTCAATCACAAATGTGCAATAGCGAGTATTATAGTTTCTCCGCGTGCGTAAGACAAGATATATGATCAGTCGGATATCCAGATCGCTCAGTTCAGTTATCTGGACTGCTTGCTACGGTAAACACAAGTGTTTTCGATGCTGGGAGATTATTGATCCACATCGCTGAACCAGTGGAGCAAAAATTAAATCATCGTGAAGATTTAGTATGTGCGACACATGTTACAGTCTTTCCGATAACTGATAACCCCGTAATCGTCTTGTGCTTATTTTCCTGTACTTGTAATATTGTAGGCAATTCAGAAATCCCCGTGGCTGGCTTCACTTGTAGTAGAGGAGCATTCTCTTTCTAGGGTAGCCATATAATCTGAGCGCTGGTGGCGGGATGCTGATTTAGGCCAGCAAGTTTACTGTCTAAAATCCATGTCTACAGTGAGATGCCTACTCATATACCTAGAGCCTCTGAAAATTGCCTCTCGATACGTAGGATGCTGATCCCTCTCTTTACTCAAAGGTACGGCTCTCGGAAACCCATCTTGTCCCTCCGGCGTCCTTATAAACCCCATTGGCCGCTGCCCACAAAACATCCACTCAAGCTTCGGAAAGATATTGGCGTACTTCTCAGCTTGATCAAGCATACGGTTTCGATGCGTCCTCTCCCATCTCGTCATGGATTCCACCCGAATATCAATTTCTTCCCCATCGAGCTCGGGCCTAGCGTTTGCTTCCTCCACAGACTTGGGTAGTATGTGACAGAGGTAGTAAAATCCTGAAGGGAGGATACCCTCAAAGGAGGGATACGTGTCGTGGGATAATGCCAGCTTGGTGAGTCTTTGGAGCGGGCTGAGGTGGTGACGGAGCTTGTCATGATCTACATCCCAGTAGTATTGCCATTCGCAGGGTCTTCCAGCACTGAGACTCAGTTGTTCGAGAGAAACAAGTCGCGCGATCATTTGGAGGGACTTGTCAGGGATTTGAGTTTCCCCCCATGCTAGATGTAACGACGCGAGGTTACCAAACTCAAGGCCGCTGAGTGTGGGGAGAATGATATCGTTCAGATACTTGGTCCCTCCCAGGTCCTCCTGGAGATACAGTTTGCGCAATCCCGTGTGCTCCGAGATGAACTTTGCGATGCGTCTACAAGCCGAAGCCTTTTGTGGCGGATGAGAAACAGCAAAGTCCTCAAGATCTCGTAAAGGCTCGCAATTATAGGTCGAGGGATTAGTTAGTACCATTTCGTCCAAGTCAAGAGATTTGAGAGGCGCTGCGAGAAAAGACGAAATAGCGACGCTGTCGAGCTTGATACATTGGAGCCTCAGGTATTTCAGACGAGGAAATGCCACGGCCGTCTCTCCGATCGAGACGAGGACGTCATCATCTCTGATGCCTTCCGAATCACTCCATGTCAAAGACTCAAGGGTAGATGAGCAGAGACGGAACAAGGTTGAGAAAAACCCCGTCACCGCATGCGTTCGCGTCTCGCCTTTCACTCTACTCTTCTTCCATGCCAAACTAACGTCGAGCTTGAGCGACCGGAGCGGCCAAGTCGAGGGCGTTAAAGGTGGCGTCAAAGACCACGCGTCATCAATCACTGGCCCGTTCAGCTCGATGTGTCGCGCCGAGCATCGCGTTATCTTTTCGAAAAGGCTCTTATCCAGAGAATACTCATCCTTCCAAATGAGCGCTTCAACATTGGGCATTGATGAAATAGCCTCAACTACAGCTGCTCGCACGTCCCTAAAAGCCTGGTCCCTAAAAGTCTTATCACAGAGAGCATGTCGTTGTTCGTGGATAAATGGCTCTGAATATTCACGACACCATGCCTTAGCAAGCTTTCGATGATAATGTGCGATATTGCGCCGATTCGGAGCAAACGTAACCCTACGAACACAAGCACTGACGCCCGGTTTGAGCACCTGTGAAGACTTGTTATCTGCAAGTTCAGAAGCAAGCTGCTTTGCCTGGACGCTGTAGTTGAAGCTAACCACGGCAAATTGACGGCGGCGCGCAAGTTGCTGACAATCACTGTTGACCAGCGCAAGAGATCTCAGCGATTTCCTGTCATCGCTTAGAAGGTCGGCGATGGCAGCGAGGATCTCGGCGGGCAATTGGAGGAGCCTGCAGGTGAGTGCTCTGGGTCGACCTTGCATGACTGTGCCGAGATGAAGGGATTGACGTTGGTAGCTTTCTCTGCCGAAGTTGTCGACGCTAGGCAGGCCGACCTTGCTCATCGTGAGACCGATGACGTCGTGGTCGTAGTCTAAGTTTATGGTGACTGATGCTGGAGACGAGGTAGTGCAGGGTTGGAGAGCGTGGAACAATTTGGCCTAGGTGAGTCTGCTTTCTATATAGATAACATACGTTTGTGCATTGAGGTCACTTGCTGAGTTGGGTATCTATCAAGGTGTACGGCTGTATTTGCATGATGTGTTGACTTTGTATTAAGTTTGTTGTGTTTTCTGGCGTAGAGTATGACGCCTTGTCTTGTCATATGTTGAGGAGGGGAAAGAGAACTCTCTTCATAATACTCAATGTCTAGATATGGCATCACTCCTCTTTTGATACGTCGTCACTCGACATTTATATATTCGACACGGTGTAAATCAGCTTGAAAAGGTTACAGACCCCGATATTGCACCCGAGAGCACTCTTAACAGGTAGCATGCCGCCTGCCAGCTGAGATAGGTAACATCAGGGTCAGGATAAGTCTGAATATACTAAAATTAAGTCTTCCTCGGCATTTATCCCGCAATAAAGTATATTCGCGGCATACTCATAGCAAGGAACAGAGACATCCTTCAACCTTAATACACAAAGATAAAATCCTCATTCTTGAGGTCTGTCATATCCTCAAAGTCATGTTCATGTGCCACCATGTCTTCATTACTCTCGAGCTCAGCGGCAACAGAACTCTGAAGCATGGATCTATCGACAATAACCTCAGACTTGCCAAGGGCTAAGCGCCTGCGGGCATGGGATTTGTTGAGGAAAAAAAGATAGACGGTGACGATACTGTTTGACTGTTAGTTAATTATGTAAGGTTGCTTTTTTGGGATTACTTACGCTGTAAAGATTATGACAAGGATAAACATGCACAAGTTGGAAATCAGGCCTTTGCGGTAAAGGGGAGCTTGGTCAGGGCTGTAGAGGAGAGGTCCAATCACCTGTAAAATTGGTTAGTATATGCAGTGAAAAGTGCGGTTATTCTAGGTCACTCACGTTGCCAGTACATAGGCCAACAAACATAACACCAGTGGTGACCTTTCTCTTGGTATCACCAGCGGTATTTTGGGCCTCCCAAGCAAAGATCAAGGGTGTGATTCCGGGGTAGACGGAGATCTAAAAGCCTTGTTAGCAATGCTCTCGATGATCAGTAGGATCCTGAAGGACTTACGATATAGTAGGCGAACAGCAAAATGCCCTTCTTGTCGGGAGTGTGGGGGATCGTGAGAAGCAAGACACATCCGACGATGGGAGTGATGCAAAGAAGCATAATGACTGGGCCCTTGCGACCGAGTTTTGTAGCGAGCCAGCCGGACCCAACAATGGCGCACATCTGGACTGCTCCGAAGGGTATGTTGAAGAGGATGGTCTGGAACTTGTTGTAACCAAAGGACTTGACGATGAGTGATCCGAAAGTGCTAATACCACCACTGGGGATGGAAATGGTGATGACGAGGAAGAACCAGCACCAGGTCTTGAGATCAAGAATGGATTCCTTCACATGATCCCACTTCCACTGTCGGGAAACAATACCCATCTGATTCGATCGGAGTCTTTCGATAGTGACAACCTTTTCTCTGTCGCTGAGAAACTTGGCTTCCATCGGGGAGTCGGGCATGAGGAAGTAAATGGGGATCGAGTAGGCAACCGTAAGAAGACCGCAGAAGAGGAAGATGATCTAGGACTCGGTAAGTGGGAAGTCTTTGTTTCTCTGGAGAATCTTACCTGGTAGGAGAAGAGAGTGCTGCTCTGGATGTGACCAAGTCCGAAGGTGAAGAGACTGCCGATTATGAATGTCAATCCGTTCATACCACTCCAGTAGGAAGTTCGCAGAGTCTGTTCATTTCTCTTCCACCACATCTGTGTAACAGCAATAAGAGAGGGAGCTACAAGGTTGTTAACAAAACCCCCATACTCCCCGCAATTAGAACTTGAATGGAGCATAGCATACCAATAAGAGACTCAAAAGTCCCCAAAAACAATCGCATAACCAGAAGCGTCTTGAAAGTTGTGCAAGCACTCATGATGCAAAGAGACGAACCCCAGAGGAAGATAGCACCGGCGATGACCTTTCCAGTGGGCAATTTGACAAGAGTCAAGGCAGCGAGAGGCTGGGCGACAAGCTGGGCAAGGTACAGAGACGAACCAAGCCATGAAAACTGCTTTCCGTGGAGATTGGCGTCGGTCGTGATGTCGAAAACAGACGAATACGCAAGAGTAGACTTGTCGAGTTGCTGGAAGAAATATGCTATGAGGATGAGGGGCAGGATTCTCCAGTCAATCTTTCGGAGAACGGCCTTTTCTTCCTCGGGCGTGAAGATGATGGGTCCGGTCACGGACATTTCCTTGAGGAACAAAGCCGCTTTATCGGTTTCCTTGACAGGAGTGATGGTGTCAATGTGGTCAGCTGCAGGAGCAGCGACGACGTCGCCATCATTAACTTTCTTCGACATGGTATCCAATAACTCTTCAAACTAAGATAATTGAGATTTAAATAAACACACAACGAGATAGAGGATGATAGACTTAAGAAGTGTAGATCTTCAGTGTTGTGGGTGCGAAGTACCTTTATATCTTATGAGGGGGCACTGGGGAATGCAGCTTGAACCCGCAAGGAAATCTCAACCCCCACTGATCTGTCCATAGTGTGCGGGGGAATCTGGGGCCCCGGACAACATGCAACATAATGGGTCGATGTGGTTGGCTGAAAACATAGTTTGGGGTACCCTTGCAGAAGAGCTTGCCAGGATGAACGCCATCGGGGAGAACTCCGAAGGTGGTAGTCTGAGCTTGTTGAAAGCCGGTAATATTCTTATCCGGCTTCTATCAGTTCTTTGAGAGATTAAGACCGAGGCCTTGGGGGTCGTTTAAGATGCGGTATTAATGTCTAAGTTGTAAGCTAGATGGGTTATCTGCAGTTGAGACCTGTGGCTGGGAGCTTATTCCGGCAGACAGAACTTAGTCGTTTAAGATGCAAGTTGTAGGCGCATATCGACAATCTAAGTGACCGTTACGCCACAGGCCCCCAACATATCAGCATAAAATCTACATAAGTTAGAGTCTTTTAAAACCCCCAAACCAGGTCGGCCAAGACGGACGGATAAAACGGCATCTTAAACGCCTTTTTCTTATAAGTGCATCTCCGATATCACAAGGCCGGCTGAAGATCCACATTCCCCTCACTTCCCACGTAGACCACAGCAGAGACTAGAGAGGCTACTAACACCATCAAGGTCTAGAATGCTAAGGGTGTCCAATGGAGCGGGGTGGGAGCTGAGTCGTATCCAGAAGCTTAAAGGCTGTGACATTTTATAGTTTAATGTTGTACACTTATGTCTCGAGACAATTGAAGAAAAACTACCTGTTTTATTCAATAAGTCAGCATCGACAATCTCAGTTCTTTCTTTAAGTCAAATCAAGGGCTTCGAATGAAAAGCACTGAAGTAGTCCATAGCCATTTTGGTCTCATTTGACTGCCGACTCTCGGCAATCAAGTGAGCTGTGTGGACCTCAATCAACCTAACTAAGATGAAAGCTGAAAGCTGTAGTATGCCCAAAAAGGATAAAAGTCTCAACGCTAACTTTGTCACCCCTTCTCACTCCCCCACTGCTGGTGAGCGTGCTAAAGCAGTTAGATTAGTGATAATTACCAGACTTCTGTCTTTTTAGAGTTGATGTAGATGTCATGACAGGAAAGGTAGCGGAAGGAAGTGGTTGACCTTGGTTAATTAAAGACTCAGAATCTGACATTTCAGTTGGTAAGTTATACAATGTTAACAGCATTTAGTTTAGCATGATCTTGAAGAGCTAGCTGGCAATATTATATAAAAGCCGTGCTGAATTGCCGACAAGGGAAAGTCCTGGATTGATTTGTAGATTGGGGGTCAATTAACCCCAATATCTACTTAACTAAGTCACTCTAACTATTATAACACTAAACAAGCCTCAAACTCTAAACTCATATTGAATTGATTCATGGCACACTTACAATCTACTTTAATATGTATCTTGAATATATTACCTATTCTCAAGAACTTAAGGCAATTCTTAAACAAAATAATTGACTTGTTAATTATATCTGCTGACAGCCAAGCCGGCTGCTTGGCCGTTAAGTGGATTGATGTTGGCTTGGCACCAATTAGATACGTCAAAGTCAGGCTGATTGCCCACAGAACATACTAAGCGAGATGAACCGTACCATATGACATTGACATGCTGATGATTAAATCTCGCATTGTTCCTGCATCCATCGTAAGCCTATCTCATACCGTACATATAAGCTATGAGCAAAAATGTTGGGCTTCAATCGAGTAGCGCAGCTGCACATGATCTTGTTGTGTCTGCTGACTCTATGCCTTGCGAAAGATGACGAAAACTATGACAACTCGACTAACTACCGTCCTCGCAATGTCACAGGCCTCGGTGACTTCTACCAATGGGTTGGGTCGTGAGTTTCACGTGGTAAAAAGGTTGGGTGACTTGACTAACTGGCTATCTCCACAGGTATTATAACGCGACAGCGGAAGTCGAATTGACACCCATCTTTGGAGACGTCTGGAACGAGACGATATTCGGCCCCAACTACACCGATAATCTATGCTCTGAGCTAAAGAACTCGACCCAAATCACCAAATACGACACCATTCTGAGCATCCTCGAGAAAGGCAAATGGAACGCTGGAAGTAACTCTGTCATATTCTGGCTGACGCTCATCCCAAAATCCTCAGCGGGGTTTAACGTATCCTCCCTTGGAGCTGATTTTACGTATGCATCTCAACCTGGGGGCCTTCAATTTCCCCTATATTCTGTCCAGTCAGTCAACCACCACTCAAAGATCCTTCGCTCTAGCTTTCTAACTTGATGCAGTCCAAGCCCAGATGGATACTGGCGGCCCCAAAAGGGAAAAGGCCCTGACATCTTCAACTTCACCACCACCCAGGCCGATTCCGGAGCTTACAACATCAGCGCCCTACTCCAACGCAACATCCCCGAATCTTACTCGTCAAGTCTCAACCTCACCATGCCAGTCTGCAACACCACCGAGCTAAGCGGTGACTATAGTGTTAACATAGCGGAGTTCCGATCTTGGGAGGCGGAGGACTGGGATAACTTTCGATGGCCTAACATCAGCGTCATGTTCGATGACAAGATGGCGAACTTGACAATGGACGCTGTCTTTTCTGCGAGGCCATATGTGTGGCCTAATGCGACGACTGAGTGGTCGGCGCCTACAACGGGTAGTCCTGGCGCACATGGTTTCATACAAATTCGAGTCTCTGGAGTCATTGATGCATATCATTCGGATTCGCTTAGTCTTGAGAATGAGACTCCTGTTTGGCAGCGCACAGTGGGTTTTGGGAATGATTCATCGAATATTGGGTATGGGGTCGATAGTGCAGCTATCAAGCTGTCGACTGAGTTTACTATCGTTGTCATGGCTATTGCTGTAGGCATAATAGTACTTTTATAGAATAGCTCTAGCTATATATATATTCAGCGAGCAGCGTTCTATCTCTACTGCCTAGAGCTCTTGATCCCTCATTCTGGGTTATGCTACACCACCCGGTAGCTGTTGACTTGAGTCGAGCATGACTCCATCTGTGTAGTTGAAGTTCGTGAGCAACGCCCCACTGAGATCTGATTCAACAGGATATGTCAGTCGTGATTCATCCTTTAATTAGCAGGGTCTTACCAAAGTCAAGCGGTTGAGAGTAAGTATCTCCCGGCCCGACGGTTGAGACAAGAGGAGGCTGAAGTGATGTAGTGGTTTGCTGGTTCAATTGAGAGTGTCTCGGGTCTCCTGTTCCATCTTTGGACATTGAGGATGGGGTTGGGGGTGCTTGAGAACGGCTGAACATCAGCTGAGCAACTGGTTCGCAGAAAACACCGGGACATTCTTCTTGAAGTCGCTTCTGGAGTGAGTTTGGAACCTTGACGTTGTTCTCCTCAAGGCGCTCCAGCAAGGTTTCAATGATATTCTCCAAGCTGCCAATTTTCTTCTTCTGTTTATCCTCCATTTGGGAAATTCTCTTGTTTGCAGTCTCTAACTCGGCTTCCAGAGATACTCGCCTCTTGTCTCTCTCCTCTATATCGCGCATCAGAGCATCGCATATGTCAGCACCTCTCGGCCTGGACTGCTGTTTGCATGGTCGTCGTGCCGTGTTATGTTCATATCCGACACCTATGTAGAAGTTCGGATCGGGCGGGTTCTCTCCTGGGTTGATAAGACCCCAAATAAAAGACCATCTGGTTTCGCTGGGGAGTGATTGCCACGTCGGACAGTTTGCAGTTCGGCGGTGATGCGGCACTTCATCGCTGGGAGTGCCGGAACAAGCGGCTCCTATACACCGAGGTTCGCAAGTTTCGGACTTATGTCGCTTCCGCACATTCTCGGGCTTCCTCTCCTCCTCCGGGACATTGACCTGTGTACAGCAGTCTTTGCATATGACGATACGGTGTCTTACTTCAAGAGATCTTAGTAGCTCCGATATTGTTGCATTAGTACCCTGGCACTTTTGTGGTTGTTGCACAGGACAAGGCATCTGTATACGACCCTGAAAAGACGTCGATGCCTCTGGATTGGACGGGTTCTTCTCTTGACGAGACTGTTTTCGCGAAGGCTCTTCCCCGTCGCCTTCTTGAGACGACCCATCTCTTGTTGGGTGCGACCGCTTAGACCCTATCTCGAAACTGGAGGCGCCGGCACTCGTCCCGCTCTTGGGAGAGGTATCAGTTCCAGAACCATCAGTGGGAGTTGACGATGAGTATGTGCTCCCCACAGGAGTGTCCTCTACTGACGAAACTTCATCGAAGCTGGACTCATCATCATGATGGGACAGAGTCTGGAGTAGCTCCCTTACTAGATCTCTCGTTTCGTCAAGGTTTCTGATACTACTCAAGCTCTCTCCTGTTGCACAGCTTCGAGGTATAGTCTTAGGACTGCAAGAAGTAGATCTTGGACTGGGAATCGAAGGCAATGCAGGCGGTGCAGGGCCTGCGTCTTTGGTAGAGACGACCCATTCTATCATGCCCCTCTCTTCGTTCAGGCTTTTCAAGTTACCCTCAGAAAGTTCGTCCCTACGCGGCGCTTGCACGGTAGGGCTAAGCAAACCTACTGTGACGGGTGAAGAAGCGCATGTATTAAAGCAGCCCGCTATATCACCAGCGTCAGGCCTGGTAACTATTTGGGGTTCTGCAACGAGAGCTGCAGATTGGTCAGGTACACTGAGTGGTGATTTTCCAACGCAGGCCGGGATACCTGTTGTAACAGCTTTACTTTTGTTCAGTTCTTGTGGGGGAACATGGCGGCTTGGTTCGTAATTCTGTGTGTTAGTCCCGAGACTACAGTAATATGGTGCTGCAGCTATCTCGGGAGGGGTGTCTCGGTCTCGATGGGATGTTAATGGTTCGTGCCATCCGATGGGTGGCTGCAACGTCTGAGAGTACGGAACTTCTGCCACGATTTTGCTATTGCTCGCTGGAGGTAATTTGTGAAAGTTTCCTTTTAAAGAACTGTTTAACAAAAGCAACTCTCCCTCATCAGGGAAAAGCGAGTTTCCGCAAGGGTCGCATGGCAGTTCTGACGAATTGTAATAGTTCAGTTCATCCAATTGGAGATTGACATCTAATGTTGTAGAGGGATATAGAATCGGATCAAATCCGACATCGGGATCGAATGACGATGTTCCGTAGCCACTATCAATATCTGAGAGCGGGAAAGACGCTGTGGTCTCACAGCTCCCAGAAGACGGAAGCAGGCCGGGAGGTGGAGGCGGGCAAAGACTTAGAGTATCGCTATAAATATCAGTGAGCTGGCAAAGCTAATTTCTCATTTCGGGTGAAAAAAGCGAATAAAAAAACGTGCGAGATTAAGCCCAGGCATACCAGATAGATGCAAATGATGGGGATCGTCTGACAAGGTCACTGGAATTAACTGTGACTTCCTCGTCTTGTGAAAAAATCCCGTGAATCTTCCTTCTCATTGCTTCAAAGATAATGTTTACCCTGTTATGAGTAGAATGAAAGTTGGAAATTGTTCGACCCTGGGCGAAGGGAGGGTCAGCACTAAGTAGTATGCAGGAGGCCTGGGGCTGGCAGTCTAGGTCTATGTACTTTGACTGTGCTTACAGTTATCTATGAATACAACAGATGAGCGTCTTTCTTATCGAACCAATTAGAACTACAGTATAGCTGACTTATCAGCCCATTGAGCTAGCTTTACCGTATAAAGAATTCTTTTGCACTGTGACTTTACCTGACCTTGTGACATGCTCAGCCCCAAATACGTATCAATTTGCCAGAGCAAAACAATTTGTTTGGCCCCCAAATCAAAACGCAGCATCAGTAGCCCAAAACACATTCCGACATTTTCAAAAGTATCCAGGTCTGAAGGTTCCAAGTAGCTTGCAATTGAGCAATTTGTTGGACATCAATTTTCTACTTTGCTGCTCATTTGTAACTAACAGTCTATATGGGAAGCTTTTGTTGAGTTTGACGGGTGGATGATGACAAGATGTTTGCATTTTGCAGGCCACCAGAAGGAGAAGTTTTTAATGTTATAGCTACCAAGTGTCCGCAGATATAAAGGTGAGGATGCATGCTACACAGGGGAATCCATATTTCAGCGATTGCGCGTTCATATCGTTGCAGACATGGCTGTTAACGAAAGCATCCCAAGCGGAACACGACTGATACCTCAGCTTCACAATACTGAATACATGATTGAATCCGCCCAACATCTCCATCCGGTGCCAGGTCCAGAAATCTGGGTTGGGTGCATTAAACGGGGGCGCAATTATCTTGACACTACAACCCAAAAGCCAGATACCGAACAACAGATAAAAGCGCTGCAAGAGTATCACAAACAGAATTTCACCTGCTTGGAGCGATTGACCCGAAAGTGGATTTTCTGTCAACACCCTATCGTGCTTATAGGAGAAATTTGTAGGGTGAGTATATCTCGTTAGGCTGCTATCTTTAGAAGCAAGCTAATGAATGGCACCAGGATCATTCGAACGACTTGGAAGGCCAATGTTTCCCAAGCGAAGTGCAATTTGAAAGACTTCAAAGATCTCAGGTTCTTACCAAGGGCTTCATGCATCCGCAGTCTCTTCGTCAGAACACAAGGTTTTTCCATCAGCGTAGCTGCTTTAATATTCGCTCGCCGAGCGGCTTAAAGGTGAAGAAGGTTCTTTGCGTTGGCTATGAAGTGAAAAGGGCCTATTTGATTGGACCATTGATGATCTCCTTATGTCTGTCCTTTGTTACAACGGTTGTTGCAGCTGTGGCGAAGCAGAATATATCCGAAGGATTTAGCATTGGTGGTGCTGTTGAGGCTACCCTTGCTTTAGTGTGGTCGTTTATTATGTGGTATCTGAAGTAAATAGCCTAGAACTTCCATTTGTTTCCTCTAAGCCTTACTCATGAGACGGGCCTTATCGCTTGTAGCCCTACTACCTCGTGCCTCACATGTCTCACACTCAACAAAGATTCCTTCTTTTGGATATACCCTATTCGTCCCCATTTCTCATACATTCTCCAAATGGGAACTCTGTCAGGCAGCTGATCGTAACTTGAAGTCGAAAGAGACAGAGCCTATAACAACACCCATCGTGTTCTTTCTCTTGAAATGGTGCCACTTTTCCAAAGCTTGCCTTGCGTCCGAAGTCCCAATGTTGAGCTGCTCCAATACTTCAACCACTACAGCGTACAAGATATCAAGGTTTCCGTCGTCAACCTTGACAGAGATTCCCGACGACCCACAGGCCCCCAAACTAATTGTCTGCTCAGACTCACGTATACCAACACCATAACAGCCATCGGCACCTACTTTACCGATCAACTGCCCCTTGTACACCTGCATCAAGTCTGTGCAGAAACGTCCTTCTCCTGCCACTAATTCCGGATAGCTGGACATCGCACGGAAGATCCGGGCAAGATTTCTCGTACGCAGGGAAGGGGAACTCTCTTGCTCGGCAGAATCTGCGCCAGCGGCAAAGACAGCGTAGGTATGCGCCAAGTAGAAGAGGGGAAATGCAGGGGCGGGTAGATTACACCCATCAGTGGCCCATTGAACAAGACTCGGCTCAGGGCAAAGCTCCTCAACGACCTTTTTGACCTGAAGTTGCATCGGATGATCTGGACTGTTATAATCTGTTATACTGGCACCTAGAGCGAGAGCGCCAGCCATCATACCAGCGTGTTTGCCAGAGCAGTTGTTGTAGACCCCACCGGTGACGTCCAACCCCTTATCTGCCCAGTCTTGATTGACAGCAGGGTTCAGCGAAGCATGTCCACCGCAGCGGAAGTCGCTTTCTTGCGCTTTGGTCTTGACCAACATACTTCTAGCACGTTCCACATGCCTTTCTTCAGCATTATGCGACGCACACATAAGCGCAAGGTCGATTTCATCAAAACCTGCATCTTGGAAACCGCCCGTCTCGATGACGGCGAGAGCTTGTGCAGGCTTGACTGCCGACCGAGCTAGAGTGACCCTTGCAGGGTTGCCAACAGCGTAGAGGATGTTGCCATGAGAGTCTGTGACTGCGACATGGACGCGGTGGATGTTTTCAACGATGCCGTCTCTGTCGGTGATAACGCAGTTGTTGTCACCGTACCTCGTTTGTGTCATTTTGCTAGACGATGTACCGCAGTGGATGAATAACTTTGTGAGCAACGTGAGTAGCAGAGTGTGATGGATCTCTTATTGGAAATGAATGAGAAGGAAGGTCTGAAAAGCATTGCAGTAAGGAAGTATTTGACGATTTATATATCTTGTAAGTGGTTTTGCAGCCGTAGTCGCGATCCCTGTCTTTTTCCATACCCACTGTTTGTCCGGAGAATCACAGACAGCGAACTCCCAAAAGCGACTTGAGCCTTAACAGTTGTGCGTGTGCTTTCAGTGACCTCACGTTAGGCTACAAGTAGTCATAACTTTACCGCCGCAATGCTGGGACAATGGGATTGGTCTGTTCGTCCCCTGATCATTCTCCGTACCCACAACTAGGCTGACTCATCGTTAATTCTCATGTCTTCCATATTCCGTACCCACTCAATTTGTCCGCTCCAGTAACTGTCAACATGCACCCTATACCTGCTGATACACACAGCAAACATGACATCGACTCAGGAACCACTGACGCGACACGCTTGCGAGCCATGCAGACGCAGAAAGATGAAATGTGATGGTGAACGACCTACATGTTCGTATTGCTTACGTTTGATGCTCTCGTGTTCTTACTTGCCAAGGGCAAAAACCAAGTCATCGTGAGTTGAACGCATGCCATAGTAATCACCGTCAGTTGACCCGCAGGCAGTGCCAAGTCTAAGCGACTAAGGGCACGCAAGCGAACGGCAGAAGAGCTCGCTCAAAGCATGAGATCCAATGAGCATCCTGCTGCGCATGAATGTACTCCCAATTACCGATATACATTACCTGTTTCCTTACCACCGCCGCAAGACATTCCTCAGCATGAGCTTGAACACCGAAAGTTCTCACTTTCAAGGTTGGTATCTTTGCTTCTGGCACTCGCCACTTGTCAAATACAGCAGTTACAAAACAAATAGCTAACACAAAGTACGTGCCTCAGACCCCAGCCAACCCGGGAGGCCCTCACACACTTCGTCAAAGTCTACGAAACCAAGATTCACCTTCAACCTCTGCCGCTATTCAGGCTAGATAGGCTCGAGGAACAACTACTTGACGGCCCTGACTTTCTACTTTGGAGCTTTATGGCTCTCACTCTGATGTTATCGACCTATCCTTTCTACGATGGTCAAAGAACAGCTGCAAGAGACTTCTACACTCGAAAAGCGGAGGAGGTCGTGAGCAATTTAGCTTCTGAAGGGGATATATCACCAGAGGTCACACAATCTCTTTGCCTTATCGCTTTGAAGCATCTAAACAGTAAGAAACATGTCTTCGGCTGAAATTCGAGAGCTCATCCGGATTATAGATCAACAACTCGCCCGAGCCTGGATGACTATTGGTACTGCTGCGCGACTACAGGCCCTACGAGTCCTCTCGTTTGACAACACCACTTGTCCAACAGATGACTCGGTATCTCGAGCTCACTGGAGTGTTTTCATGCTAGAACGCCTTTTTGTTCCTACAATGCCAGATGCTTTTGGGCCCGGAGTTCCTGAATTTCCCAATAGCGCTCCAAAGCCCCTTGCACCTCAATCGACACTCTTAACTGCGATACCAGAACGTGCACAAGCACGACCCAGAACCATACTGAGCAGTGACCCCGGTATCATTGGCGTTCACATACGTCTTGTGTCGATTTGGGGAAAGCTTCGATTTTACCTCCATGGTCTACGGCGAGGTTTCACTGAAAAACCTTGGTCGCCAGACTCAATGCACACAAAACTCAATATCGAGATGATAGAGCATGAGGCTCTTATTGATTCGAGCTATTTCCTCTCCAAGGCTCTTCTGCCAAGTCGAACGAAAGCGGAAATATCTTCGCATCGTGAATATTGGGATCCATTCATGGCTAGCCAAATAATCTGGCATGCCATCCACGCCGTGTTAAATCACCCGTTCGTCCACTTGTTCTTACTCAGATCCTCCAGGGACATTCCCCCATCGTGTCTGTTCCTTCAGCAGAGGATTGATATGGCGCTATTTCACACAGGATCCCTGTTTCGGATTCTCCAGTCGTTTATGGATCTGATGGATATAGTCGATCCGATGGTGGCTGACTTTGTAGCTGCTGCTGCGACGGTGTCGTGGTTCTTTCAGTTCTCGGCGGATCCTAAAATCTCGCAACGGGCTCGTGAAGAGTTGGATAAATGCGAAGTGTTTCTAAGCCATGTTGCTGAAACTTGGCCTCACGTCAACCAAAAGGTACGCTGCTAAACACGCCAAGATACCTGGCATTTTATGTCTCAGATGAGTGCTCACATATGGTTCTAGCTTGAGACGTTGAGGAAACTGGAGGCACTGGCCAACGAAAACCGCCGACAGCACTCAGATGAAGGTACAAACATCAAGTTCCAATCCGCATGGCTTTGGGATTTGTTGAATCCCAAGATTCAGTCCACTCAGACACACACAGGGTCAGGGACTGAGAAACATCCAGATTCTGAGATGTATCTCAAAAGCCATTTTGTCATGCCTTTGCACGACGACCAGGACTCTAGTCAGATAAGAGAACCAATGGAATCCGGTCAAGATGGCATGGATTCTTTGTTTACTATGCCTGGGGATCTGGATTTGTTCAATATCGAGTTACTGTCGCACGACTTTTTCGAAAATGGACTATGGGATCAAGGCTACTGAGAGGAAATAATTCATTTACGATCTGGGTCTACGGCCCGAACTCACTGGCATCGGGTCGCTGTTTTATTGGATGTATCTTGATACAGATGTACTTCAGCCGCAGTGGAACTAGGAACATTCTGTAAATAATAATGGCCGACATGATATTAATTACATTCCGAATAAGCTTAATGCTAGTGCATCCTTGGTACTATGGGTTCTAGATGGTACAATGCTTACTGACCTAACCGACCTTTACACTGGCCTGATTCTTGGGATTAGCTAAGCTTATTTCTTTTCAACCTGCTCAATGGCTAATGAATATAGTCATGAACTCCCGCCTTATTGGGCGCAAGGAAGTCAGCAGGTCAGCAAAGGCCAGCCAATTACCGGCGCTCAGCAAATAAGTGCTGCCTAATGGACTTATAATGGACTTGCGGCCACTTGCTTCATCTTCTCTCATTCATCTTAACTCTTGAGTATGCCTTTCTGATAATACAAGAGTCTCCCCTTTTGTTCTCAGAGGTGTCTTGAGTTGCTGAGCCGAGGATCCTTCTCGACCTTGAACGCGGATATGGCGACCAACGCGCAGCCTGTGCCCGAGGCAAAAACCATGCCGCCGATGCGAAAACCGACGACTCTCAATGAGTTGAAGCAAATTGTATATCAGTACTTGGCGAAGCATACACAGGGTTGTAACGTGTCATGTTGGCGGGCTATGGTTAGTATCTGCGACCGCATTTCATACACCATGAACCTGTATGTCGATGCTCCTCCTTTTGTTCTGCTTCATCTATAACTATACTGATTACTACAGCATCATAAACCATTTAACTGCTATGGATGAAGGTGAACCTATGAAAGTTGCAGAGTGGAGTTGTAACTTTGAACTCGAAACCTTCCATAAATCAGTTTCAAAGGTACAGTTTCTTGTCTTTTACTCTCATGATTCTCGTGCTAATTTGAGACGTAGGAAGTCTATCGCCAAGAGATGAGCCAGAAAATAGGCGAATTCTGCAACCAACGAAAAGGCAACGAGCCAACAATGGAATTACTCAGGGACAGATACGGCCTATCAATTGTACATTCTTTCCCACGGCCGAAAAGACCAGAGGATATGAAAGGGATTTGGCCACCGCGTCGAAAGCTGGTCTTACGCTGCCAGGAAGTTGAGTGCGCGCTTTCAACCATCACGTACACTGAAAAAGCTCTGCAACAACATATCAACAAGGAGCATACAAAGCCGAGAGAAGTTTCTCTTGAATCTGCTCAACAGAACCTCTCTTTGACTATCGGAGCAGAGCTTCATGGCGGGGAACTGACTACCGGAGCTGCTGCAAATCTCGTGATGCCTTCTTCAAATGCGGCGGGCCCCTTAGTTCCATGCATTGTCGCACAAGATAAAGTTCACCGCTCTGGTATCTCTACAGATCATGGAAAGCGGAGCCAGCCACAGCAGATTACAACTCGGGGCGTTCGCGGTGGGAGAATCATTCGTCCCTCAACGACAAACAAACGCCCTCTGCGTGATAGTCGTGCCAAATTATCTTCTAAAGAATTTTAAGGATAGATATTTGCTAAAGTGATTTCATGGAACAATTGATGGTATGATTTAGTCTCGATGAGTCTTTAAGTATGGGCACTGGACCTTGAACATTAGACATCAAAGTCGCGATCGAGTACCTGTAGTTTGGATAGTAGTCTAGGGATGATATGCTTTATAAACTTGGATCGAAGCAAGAATGCACTGTATCAGCCCAAACACAGCTGTCAGTCCCAACACAACTATTGCAACCCAAAAGTTATGCCATTGCACTCCATTCCGTCGATCATGCCACCACTGGGAGAACGAGTCTGGAGTCGAATGATCAAACTCTTCCTTCAGAATTAGTAGGCGATCTCGCCAGAAGCAAAAGTTAGAGAGATATCTGCTCTCTCCGCTGGGAGTCCCGCACCAAGCTAGTTGTGGGTCTATCACTCTGCTTGAGTGTGTGCAGAGCCTTTCTAACCAGACTTGTTTCTTTCGGTTGGATCGTAGCGCTGCCCAGTGGTCGGATTGCGGGAATAGGATTGCTAGAGTTCTCAGGGTCTCTTCCGCTAGCCCTTTAGGGAGAACGGGGGTTTGGGAGTGTATGCTTCGCAAAATTAGACCATGCGTGAATGCTAAAGAGATACTGACCTATGCCTCTGAGATTCAAGGAAAGCAACGTGATGAAAGATATAGACTTGCGAATTGTTGTTTGTTAAGCGTAAATGGTCCGCCAGGTTATCGGTGAACTCAATCTTGATCCCGGCAACATTCTCAAGACTCCAGGCAGATAAGTCTGGTGTCATTGTCATTCCACTGCAGGTCTGTTGACTTGGGATGGGGAACACCTTTCCAGTCAGACGGTCCAGATAATCCTTGTCCCATAGTGGCAGCGGCCGAGGTCCAGTCTGGTGCAAAAACCCGGAGTCTTTTTCTAAGCTGCCCACTTCAATCATCAAGATAAGCCGAATGACAAGATTCAAGGCATCTTCACAAGCATTAAGATCGCTCTTCCCAGATAATGTACATATGCAAGAGATGGCTTGGTCCCGCTGTTTATGCATTCGAATCTGGGCTGCCACCTTTCCAAGTGATAATGTGTCATGTGGGTAGATTGCCGACGAACTCAGTTCATCAAATAGCTTTTGCTGTCTTTCGACATATGCATCGTAGGCCCTGAAGTCGAGTTTCGACACCTTGTCACCATTCAGTAACTGAATGGAATTGGGCAAAGCGCCGAGAAGCGTCGATGCTGAGGACATGGCCGATATAGCGATTGATAGGAAGTAATAATTCTTTGTTTTTCAGCGGGCGAGCACAATAAGCAGTGCCTTCAGCAAGATCTTTGTTTTAGGTAATTTGAGATCACTTTCAAAAGAACACAGCCATTCCTGTCTGCCTTGCCGCACATGATGCATATGTGGCTTTGTAATTGGCCCTCAATGCATATACAAATCACAATTTGGCGTCCTCACCACTTCACCATTGGATGAGACCTTCTACTTTCATGCACCTTAATGATGCCCGACAGCCTTGGGTATCAATTCTCACTGCAACCGGGCGCACGCCCGTCAGCATAGACCAGCCAGTTACTGGATTTTCTTTTGTGATTTTCCGAGTGTTCTGTTCCCCTCATTTTGCAAACACGATCTATTGTGTCTATGCGAGGTTCAATTCACTCATATGCTTTTTAATTCTCTACTATTGTCCGGCTCTTGATGTTATCCTAGTCTTTGTCTAGGACGAACTCGGCTCTATATGTTATGTTATGGACTATTCCAGCATTCTTTCTAAGCCCAAGTCATTCTTTGGTAAACAGAAAGTCTGGATGGCTCGCGGCGAAGACCTTGCTCTTTTCAACACGCATCGGCCCAATATCCAGAACCTTCTTAGACATTTCTGTATCCCCGAGTCTAGCCACTACCTCTGGATCGGTCTTTATCGAGTTGGGATCACGGAGGACGAAGCAAAGACATTCGTCGTTGTTTCATGCCCTGATCGCAGAATCCGAAAACTTACTCGTGATATCCTAAGCAGCCGTCCCATCTTCCAGCCAGGTCAAGCCCCCGACCGATTCAAAGTTATCAGCAAAGCAACTCTTCCGGAGACCGCGTGCGAGCCTCGGCAGACTATGCAAGACGAACAGGACGTGGAAAATGAAACGGGATTATGGAAAAGAGACGAGGGCAAGAACATTGCCAAAGACGAATATAAGACTATTCGCATATCCCCATCCATCACAGGCGATAGCTATCTGTGTCGTCAAGTACAAGCACGCCAGGTCTCTGGAAAGGGAGAGGTGTGATGTCAGACAGCCACAGCAGGACCACTAATCAGTCTCGATGGCCGTACCTATCAGCTCACTGTGGCGCACGTTGTCAACTTTGAGAAGGAAGATATCCACGATACCATTGAAAGCACAACAGATGACTGGGACGACTGGGATGAAGAAAGCGACCATGATATCAACAGTGGATGTTCCGTAGACGAATATGTTGCCTCTTGGGATATCTCAACAAGCCGCAACAGTACACCAGACGCCTCCGATAATGACATTCCCTCATCTTTATCAAGCGGCTCAGCGTTTGAGGTTGCTACTCAACTAGAGGGACGTGGTGCAGCTATCACAGCAGCAACATCCACCGATGAAGAACCCAAAGACGAGCCTGTCCACCCGCCCTCTTCGCCACCTAACCATCTTTCAGAGCGCCCAGTCTTTGAAGAATTCCTCATTGATCATGCCTCCCCGTATCTGGGCTTTGCACCAGGATCAGAGAATTGCCAAATCTCCACAGAAATGGATTATCTTCTCATTCCTACAAACACAGATCTCCAGGCAGGGGTCTCAACATCCAAGAGTGCAGAGTTAATACAGACATCTGAAGCCTTCGACTTACAAGGCAAAACAGAGGCTCGACCGGTTATAATCGCCACAGCATCACTCGGGTATGTGGAAGGCGTGGTATTCCCAGCATCGTCACTGTTGCGACCTCCGGGCTCAAAAGACTTCCAAACATTATATTGTATCGAGTCTCACAATTCTATGGCGAAGGGAACTTCTGGCTCAGCCGTTTTCGATAAGCGTACTGGATTACTTGCTGGATATCTTGTGCTTGGATGTCCTGAAAAGAATATCTGGTATATGGTTCCCATCGTGAACATGTTGAATGACCTGGAAGTCAGATTTGGCCAGAAAGGAAACTGCCAGATACAAATCGATGTTTATGCGGCTATGAGTTCGAACGTGCTTGATACTGTAGACGCAAACTTTGAAGAGCGCCCTCAACTTAGCCAGGGGTCCTTACATGGTCCTGCTATACAACAAAGCCAAGAGTCTCCTAAATATGTGATCTCAAGATCACCAAAACCAACTCAATGGGAGAGAATCGACAAGCCCATTACAAGCATTCTCAAAGGTCTTCAAGGGGAAGTTCCAGTCACCCTTGACCAATGGGGGAAGCTGTTTGTCCAGGAAACCCATTACCCAGTAAGCGACAGGGCTAGGTGGAGAGAACTTGAGCGTGTCTTCTCGAAGGCCATGGCTCTCGTGCTACTATATACCCAAACTGTCCCAGAACGCCGTGGCAAGATGGAAATCCTAGAAACTCGTGACAATCTATTTACAGCAATAGTAGATTCCGAAACTATGGCGACTTGTGACCACGGTGGCAAAGACAGTACACAGCCTACAGCATGGGTTTTGGACGTATTCAGGCCTTTGATGAACAAAGGGAAAGCACTTGATAAACGCGAACTCTTTGCACTACTTCAAGGAAAGGTATGAATCCGGCCAGAAGATAAAAAAGAAATGCCCTTGCCTGTTTAGTTGGTTGCTGACATCAGGCTAATAGAATCTGTCATCTCACAATTCTGATAATGAGATTTACACACCTCGATGCCTGTACAACTCCCGGAGGAAAGGTTCTTAGTTACGAGACTGATTTGAGACATAGTTACATCAAGAATCCTAATCCTAAAGGGATCATGGCACTCTACAAGGTTTCTTCCCAGTTTCCAATGGAAACATTTCAGGAGCTCCTCTTCAGCTACGTCACCAAAGAGCCAGACCCAATGATAAAACTTATCCAGGACGTAAGTGACTATTATTCATCTCTTAGTTAAAATTTAGAATATTAACATGAAGATGTGCTGATAGACTTGGCTTGGAAGCACCTATTTCAGTATACAGATCAATGTGCCATTTCTTGTTTCTTCAAGTCGTGTTGAGCTCGACAGGAGATCTGGCACACGAAACCCAGGTTTCCGACGAGGCTACAGTCTTTCGTTCCTCTACCAAGAGCAACCCCGCGACTTTCAAGATCAGAATACAAGTTCCTTTGCCGATAGAAGCTACCTTTACCCGGGTGTGTGCTCTATAATAGTCATTGGCAGAAGTGAACGATACTGGACAGCAGTATGCCTGAATGACGGCCTTGCCGACGATACTACGATGTTGAGCACCACGGCCGAAGGCGATTCAGAAGACATAACGAATCTTGTTTCGCCAAGGGCATATGCTCTCGAAGCACTTGCAAGTTCGTTGGAGAAAGTGGCTGGATATCACCACGAACTCCAGCTAGATTTCGAAAATAGGTTTAAGTCTCTTGTGGGTCAGCTCCTGATCTTGCGACAGTTAGATAGCTAACTCTATTTACTAGGAGAAGAACAGAACTTATCCAACCCATCAAAGGCAATCGATACATTTACAATCTTCAATAATTTACTTTGCACAGGTTCTGGAAATCATGTCAAGCTACAACTCCAGGCTTTTAGAGAAACTCGAGACCTTCCTGTCCAAGGACCTGTGCAGTTCACCAGACGATCCGCTAGGAAATCCTCTCTGGGCAAGTTTCCATCGAGACCCTTGCTCCTCTAAGTCACTGCCGCGGATTCGAAAGATGTATTCAGAACTCAGCGATGCCCAAAGCCATCTCGAGATTCTAGATGGGAGAGTAAAGGTAGGAAGAGTCTGATTGGCACGTGATACACCTATTCGGACTCAGGACTAACCTGAAGACCTAGGATCTCATGATAAAGCAAACCGAAGTGCTTGTAGACAACGGTTCCCCTCGCTGGTTCACTCTGGCAGCGGTTGTAAGTATAAAATTAAGGCCAAGCTGATTTCGTGGACTAACATCTTTAGCTTGCGGTGATGATTGCTCTCATTTATCAAATGGCCAATAATTAATTGCAAGATAATCATTGGTTACGGAATGACCTACATGTTGGTTTACCATTGCTTTTTGCAATTCGTATCAGGAGTTTGGAGAGTTTACTGCACGCAACGCCTATATAACCCATCACATTCCTTTCGCTCCTCTGCTTTCCATGTCCCCCTTGCTCCAAGCCGTGACAGGAGCCAGTCACTTAATATAACAATCAGTTCAAATAAAATGAAAATCAATCGCATTGAACCAATAAAATGCTTCTGCTTTTACTTCTCTCACTGTCAATTCGAGAGTTTTCAGTTGACTTCCCTGTCTCTGAGTATTGACCTTCCTATGGATAGATCTGGCACTCTCAATAGTTCAACTGGGACTTGACAACAGCGAGGAACTACACAAACTATTTGAACGTGTCAAAAGCCTACCCAACAAGATAAAAGTGTTTTACAAAGGTCTCTGGGGAAGGCATCGGCAAGCGGCGGGCTGCGGCGGTTTTGGCTGGATTTTGCCAGGCACTACGGGCTGCACTTCCTCAACCAGTTAGCGCAGATTCGTAGGGCTTCCAAATCGAATAGACAACTACGCCGTACAAGGAAGCCCAATTCTAGGAATAAATGTAGGTCATGCAAGCGCTAAAAAGAGTATACAGGGCAGAATTTTCTTAAATCTTCAAGAAATTTACTTTATTTTTGTTAAGATCAAAACTTGAACTCTCTGCAAGTCATAACGTTGATGTTTGCGTTACGTACTAAAAAGCTGCATTAGCAACAATATTGTCTTCCGTAGCGGGGACTTTCACTTAATATGCATGCTCTTGGCGATGGCGATATGCTTGGCAATCCGATAAAGCTCATAAACACAAATAATGAGCAGACTGTAGTTGATTTCGAACCTCACCCTTGCCTTCTATTGGCCTAGACATTAAAAACTAAGACGTAATTTTTTTCTTCACTCCGGAGATCCACTGCATCCACTACCTCCACTAAAAAGAGAAACAAGCTTCAATGGGATCCCCTTTCCTCTGACCTTGACTTTCATCTTTACTCCGATCTCGAAACTTATCTTTTTATTTTATCACGATAAAGGTTGAGTCTCATTATTTGATAAAGCATCGAAAATGTCATCCGCACGAACAGAAGTGGATCGATCAAGTGGAGACAAGGAGGCAGCTTTCTGGTCCGCACAAGAGGATGGCTCTGAGACCAAGCCTTATGGCGGCGCAGCTACAGCCCAACAAGAAGCTGCCCGACAAAAGGATATCGAATTTCGCCAGAGATTTGGTGACGCTGGTCCCCTTGGTCTTTCTGGGTTTGCCTTCGCGACGTTCTTAACAGCTTTGGTCAATCTCAATGTTCACGGCGTGACTATTCCAAATATCGTCATTGGACCAGCTCTAGCTTATGGAGGCCTTGCTCAATTACTTTCTGGCATGTGGTGAGTGGTTTTTTACTTATGGTTACAGGTAGATTCTCATGCTTTGATTAGGGATATCGCCAATGGCAATACAGTCAGTGCCACTATCGCCTGCTCCTATGGCTGTTTCTGGATCTCTTTTGCCATTAGTATGATCCCCAGTTTCAACGTCAGGGATGCTTACCCTAGTCTTGCCGACTACAATCACGCCAACGGACTGTTTCTTATGGTAGGTCGCTGCTACATTTGCCTACTGCCAGACCAAACAAAACTCACATTTTGTAGGGATTCTTTATCTTCTCAGTGGCCATAACTCTTTGCTCTATGAAGTCGAATGTCTTTTCTCTGACGCTTTGCCTTCTTGTCAATTGCACCTGGCTCTTCCTCGGGGTAGCTAACCTCTGGACTGAAGAGTCGGGAGCTCCAAATAACGTGCTCCTTAAGTGCGGCGGTGTGACTGGCTTGTTGGTTTCATTCACGGCGTGGTATCTTATGTATGAAGGTCTGGCAAACAGACAGAATAGGCAAGTCTACCCATGAGTATGTGAGAATTGGACTGACACGTCGGGTTAGCTTTGTTCTGCCACCGAATCCTGATCTTCCGTGGAATCCAAGCCGAAGGTCCCAGGGTTCTCACCTAAACTAACAATTCATTTCAAGATTAGCAAATATACTAGCCATCATTTCAGTACATGCGACAAAGGCCCTGGCCACATCCGGAATTTCGCTCCCTTGTGCAGTAAGGCCTAGTGAGAGATTGGCTGAATTTCCATGGTTATAATCACTAAGCTCAACGATGCTGTCAGCACAATAATAAATCTCGAATAAGAAAAAGAACTAACGCCGAAAGATGCAAATGGCAGGACCCTACTTCGCTTGGCCCTTGCACGAGGAATCTTAGCAGCAAGGTAAAAATAGTTTAAATCAATTGCCAGTCTCATATAAGCAGCATTCACAATCAAGAGCGATCTCACTCCGCCAAGTAAGGCTTTTCAACGCCTCTGCAGCAATTATCAATAGAAATAACTAACAGGTCTTCAAGCACGGAAAGCTTTGAAGTGACAGGGCCCACTGGAAATACCAAGCTGTGGGATAGCGACCTCGCAAATCGTATTGATCTTGTCAAGTATCAGTGCCTGAATTTGTACAAGAATGATTCGGAAGCGAAACTCACTATGTATAGAAACCCTAAAGGAGAAAATATACAATCTCCAATCTAAGTAATACAAAGGTCTGGATAAATTCAGCATACCTTATCTTGACTTTAGAGTAATTTGCTTTAACACCCGAGCTCAACATCAAAACAGCAAGGTATGTAAGCAACAGAGCAACTGTCGATTACGCTTCAAAGTGAGATCCCAATGAAAAGGAATGGTTAAGCTGATCTCCGATCTTGCATTCTCATTGGCTCGGCTGATTGCTCGAGAGGGCCAGCGTCGCATTTCAAGCCAATAGATAAGACTCGATAAGAAGATAACGGCTTAGTCTTACCCCAAAGCGGAAAGCAGCGCGTTGAGGCTCGGATTCGCATTGATCTGGCGGGAATAGTATCAGAATTCGTAGAAATAAGCACAGGCTCACCAAATCGGCTTTGCTGACTTTCGTCATTGACTATGGAATGTGTAGTATATAAGACTTACAGGAGCCAGAAAACGGTCCAAGGCAGAAATAATAAATCTTCTACGTTCTAATTTTATCTTGACCCAAATTCAGCCATTTTTTCGACCATGGAACTCTCCAACAAAGCCGCCTGCCTTGTCAGCCCCAATAGTCCTCTGATCGAGGTCAAGTCTGCACCCATTCCTCAGCCTAGGCCAAATGAACTCCTCGTCAGAACAGAAGCTGTTGCTATCAACCCTGTTGATGCTGTCAAACAGTCCATGGGCAACATGATGTTTGAGTGGCTCACATATCCTCTCATTCTCGGTTATGATATCGCCGGCAAAGTTGTCAAAGCTGGGGCTGAAGTAACTCAATTCAAAGAGGGCGATAGGGTTGTGGGACTAGCAGTTGGTATGGATAAGCGTGGAAGAAGACCTGACGAGGGCGCTTTCCAACAGCTTGTCGTGATCAGAGAGCATTTGGCTGTCAAAGTCCCTGCTGGTATGAAGAGCGCTGAAGCGAGCGTCTTACCTCTTACTGCTGTCACCGCTGCCTGTGCACTGTTCCAAAAGGATCAACTCGCGATTCGAATGCCTCAGACCAAGGCGCATCGCAACCCCACTGGTGAGACAGTTCTGGTCTGGGGAGCCGGCACGAGTGTTGGGAAGAATGCTGTACAACTTGCTGTTGCAGCTGGGTACGATGTCATCGCCACGGCGTCACCCAAGAGTTGGGATACCGTTCGCAGTCTCGGCGCATCTGCAGTATTCGACTATCGCAGCCCGTCGGTCATAAACGATATCGTTGCAACTCTAAAGGACATGAAGTGTGCAGGTGCTGTAGCTATTGGTCAAGGCTCACTCGCAAAATGTGTCGACATCATCAAAACGATTCTGGGCGCTACGAAGAAAGTAGCCCAAGTCACAATTGACATGCCAGCTTCGCCGCCAACGACCAAGTTATCCATGGTTCCATTCGTCGCAAAGTATCTCTGCCTATCCACGACAAACAGACTCAAGGTCCTGAGCAGCGGAGTCCGAAGCAAGTTTGTTTTCGGGACGGACATACTGGAGTGGGATGCTGAGGGAAAGATTGCCTTGTACCTGAGTGAAGCACTAGAGCTTGGGGAGTATACTCTACCTTCAGAAGCCTGTGTTATTGGCACTGGTCTGGAGACGATTTCTGAGGGACTGGATAAGGTGCGAAACGAGAAGTCTGGGAAGAAGATTGTAGTTGTGTTAGAGTGAGACAGCTCTCTTTCTCCTCTGTATCTGCTGTTTGGAAAGACACAACCCGCATGCATGTAATTAGCGAGTTGAGATCCCGCCGCGGCCGGTGATTTTACTGGATGCCAAAGGGAAGCAAGTAATAAGGCTTATGGTTTTAGTTTTGGCAGAAAAGCCAGAGCTTTTGGAGATTTAAACTTACTATATAACCTTAGCTTCGAGGAATTCTATACCCAGTCTTAGGTTGTATGCCCAGCACTTAGTTTACTGAAGGGTGACATTTTGAGCTTGTAAGTAGATGAAACGCAGAAACATTCACGCAATTCCTTCTATCCGTGGACTTTCCATGGCGTATAGGGGAAGATAATGTTCGAGCTCCAGAGCCAAATTCTCGCCTAGGAAAATCATTGGCTGGAATCGTCAATTCAGGGTCCCTGCATACATATGTTATGGGGATCTCCATACGTTACACTCGGCCGATGGGCCTTAATGTTACTTCCTGAATGGTAATAACATATAGCCGAGGCGAAATGCCGAGGAATGATCTGCACTGCACCGCACTGACATTACAGTCGTTTCGGCAGTGGAATTGACCACGCAATGAACCTTATTATGCTCGACATTCGTTTACCAAGATAGCCCGACAGCCCGATGGCCGGTTTTCGGCTTTTCAGTAACTTCCGTGATATAACTCCTTTTCCTCTGCGAGCACTCGGCATTAACATAAGAGGTCTGAAGTGAGCTGAAAGTCTACCGCCAGGAAACTTGATCATCTCCATTTATTGCCTTATCTACAACATGAAGAAAATATCTGAGCGGACAGTGATAATTGCGGGAGGCGGTATATCCGGCCTTTCCCTCGCCAATATGCTGGAGAAGGCCGGCATACGCTACGTTGTGTTGGAAGCTCACAACGAAATCGCACCGCAGGTTGGCGCAAGTATTGGTCTTCAATCGAGCGGACTTCGAATCCTTGATCAACTTGGTTGCGCCGATGAGCTCATGTCATTAGTCGACATTCCACTCAACAATACCTACGTACGATATCACGATGGTTCAGTAATCAGGCATCATAGGAACGTCCAAGATCACTTCACTGAGAGGTAAGTCGGAGAAAGAGTCCTAGAAAGAAGTCTTCTGATGTTGATACTCAACAGACACGGCTATCCCACTATCTTCATCGACAGGCAGATGCTGATACGGGTTCTGTACAACAAGCTCGAATCAAAAGCCTCTGTACATGCTGGTCAGAAAGTGGTTTCAGTTCTGGAGCTAGATAACGGCATCCAAGTTACGACAGACAAAGGCAAGGTTTTCGAAGGAGACATTCTCGTTGGGGCCGATGGTATCTACAGTACCGTCCGAAAGGAAATGTGGCGTGTCGCGTCACCAGGTTACTTTCCTGTTGATGAGTGGTCAAGAGTACCGTGCTATTACAAATGCATCTTCGGCATCTCACGACCTATTGAGGAGCTTTCACACGGGAGCCACTACGTCTATAACGACAAATTCTCTTATCTGGTTTTGGTTGGACCTGGAGGGAAGTTCTATTGGTTTCTCTTCGTCAAGTTGCCTGTTACCTTGTATGGCAATGATATCTCGAGGTATACAAAGGTTGATGAAGAGAAATTGGCGGCACAGCATGCGACCGATCAGATCACTCCGGAAGTTACCTTTGGTAAGCTGTATGGAGCCAGGACAAGCTCCACGTTAACACCACTCCATGAGTATGTATTTGAAAAGTGGCACTACAAACGAATTATCACCATCGGAGATGCTGCTCACAAGGTAACTATGTAGTCTCTTCCAGTATCTATCTTTTTATGCTAATCATGACTCCCAGTTTGAGCCATTGACCGGTCACGGCGGTAACTCTGCCATTGAGACTGCTGCGTCTCTTGTGAATCATTTAACCTCAGGCGAGTGCTCAGACTGGAGCAATGCACAAATCGAAGCTGCCTTTTCCGCTATCCAAGAAGAGCGGTTCCAGAGAGTACAGTGGCTCGTCAACGATGCTCACAAGACACAGCAAATTCAGGCTATGGCAACACCTTTACTAGCAATTATTGCTCCAATCCTGGCTCGTCTATCAAACACACAAATTATACTTCAAGTGGTCGCTCGCAAGGTCATCGGTGCAACACGAATCAATAGCATTCCCGTACCTCAACGGGACCATACAATTCCATTCAACGATGAGCTACCGTCTCAGCCTCTTTCTTGGAGCTGGCTTCTTACAGGCCTAGGAGTATTAAGTCAGGCAGCGATATTCCGGCTCGCGTTGCAGATTCTTAGACCATTGGAGATCCCTAATGCTTTTGGTGGCGAGCCTTTGGTGAAGCATTACACAGGGCTTATAACCTTGGATAACATCTTGACACGCTTGGTCGCTATCTTTGGAGTTCCTCTTGCTTCGGGGAATGAGGCGGCGAATCTACAGTGGATTTCTTTCACCCCGCTATTATTGTCGACTACGCTCGACTGGACTTTGGAGAGCTACCGAGTTGGTTCAAAAGGCCTCCTTACTTCTTTGTAAGTCACTCAATAACAAGTAACAGTCAAGAGCTGACCGAAGTAATTTAGTTCGTCTGTCTTTAGCACCATCTATCAAGTCAAGGCGGTTGGACGTATCGCACCTCTGTATCACTTGATTTCAGTATGTGAGAGCGTTTTCCGGGGCTCTGTCGGTCGAATAACAGACCGCTCGATTGACAAGGAAGTGGTCAAATCTTTCGTGCCCGGTATCGCCCTTGGATACATCATACCCACTACGCTGATGCTTTGGCCTTTCAAGAACAAGACAACTTGGCAGAAGTTTACTGCCATTTGGCAACCATTCCCCGTTTATGTTGGTCTCATTACTGTCGGTGTCTCGACGATTCTTCGTACACGCCGATCCAAAATCGCGGCAACTGAGCATCGGCCGAAGACCTCGAAAGAGAGTTCGAGCCACAAGAAACGAAAGGCTGAAACCCATTCCCTCCTTAGATCTGTTTACGCGGTGGGAACCGCAGCCACAGTACTTGTACATCTCTATACACTTTACCGCACAGCATCAGGTCCAAACCTTACCCTTTCTGGTGTTTTTGGCAGTATCAGATACTTGGTGTCTGGTGCGTCACCGTCTGATCCATCAGACAAGATTCATGTATTCTTACAGCGCGACATGTTTTTGAATGCCGTTTCTGTTCTCGCCAACAGTATTTACCGAACGCTGGATCTTCGACGCTTAGGTTACATCACGAGCAAAGAAGCTTTAACGACTTCATTAGTGGTATTAGTGGCACAACCTGTGCTTGGACCGGCTGCAACTCACATTGCGTTTCTTGGATGGAGAGAGGAGACGTTTATGAGGATCGATAGAAGGATCAGTCCACTCAACTAACTGAAGTAAAGACCTTACTACATCTATTTCAGTCAGGATCATGGGTTCTCAGCATTGAAAATTTGCAAGAGTCGGCTTTCTTGAGTTTGCAGCCTTTCATAGCTGTAATGTATTTCTATTCATATATCATGTACGTATTAGACGTGTTCTCGGTCTAGAACTTCCAATTTAGTCTGCTAATGGCCCTATTTCCTAATCTCCTTATATGTTGATCAAGTAGTGAAGGGGTTGAATTCAACACCAAGACGGTCAGCTTCAGCCTTCATCTTCTTGTTCTTCCTGGTCAAGTGCCACTTAATGATGGACGCAAGTGTGATTCCAAGACTGGCAAAGACGATCTGCAAGATCATGGCCATAGTGTATCGAGGTTGATCTCTGTCGGGGAAGAAGTAAGGTGAGATGACGTTGCCCAGATGACCAAAGATGTTGACGATGGCACCACCAGCGGCACGCTTCTCGGGAGTCTGACCAAGAGTTGAGACAGCCCAGGTGTATTGCAGAGTGTTGGCGGAGAAACAACCAGCTGCGTAGAGGAAAGTCATGGCATATCGAACAGCCGCGTTACCAGTGGCGACGGTGACGATGAAACCCACAACCGAGAAGGAGAGGGGAATGATGATGTGAAGACCTCGATCCTTTCTGCGGTCAGAGTCCCATGACACGTAGAAAGTGCACAGGGTACCGAAGACATAGGGAGGAGCAGTCATGAGAAGCGAGGTGACATTATGACCAAAGCCTGTTGATGTTAGAAGGGTTTAAGTGATAAATGGAGGATGCAACATACCAAGACCTCTGACAATGGTGGGGAAGAAGTTGTTGAAGCCATATGACGAGGTGATAAAGATGTTCATGAACAAGAACATGTAAAGCTTGAGATCGGTAACAGCAAGCTTGAGTCCATGCATGACGGTCGACTTCTCGGAGAACTCAACTCTGTCGTCGAGAATTCGCGCAGCAGCAAGCTTACGCATATCCTCGGTCATGTATCGCGTAGCACCCCCGGTAGGAGAGTCAGGGTAGTTAGGCAAGACAAAGAAGGCAGTGATGGCGAAGAAACCACTAGCAGCACCTTCAATGATGAAGAGCCACTTCCAGCCAGCGAGACCCATTGGGCCGTCAAGACCGGCAAAGACACCTGCGGCGATGAGGCCGGAGAAGGCTTGGGCGAGGACGAGACCGGAGTATAGGAGGGCGACGCGGAGGGCAAACTCTCGACGGGTGTACCAGCAGGACATGAGGAAGACGGCCTGAGAGATGTTAGTGGGTGATTGGTGGAAGGTATTTGGAGGGAGGGGGACATACACCGGGGAAGAGAGGTGCCTCAACAATACCGAGGACAAACTGGACGCCCCAGAGGCCACCAGCGCTAGTGCAAAGCACAGTCAAGGCTGAGATGGCAGACCAGATAAATGCAGCGACAGGCAAGAAGACAGAAGGTCGCACACGAGTGATCAACATGTTGGACGGCAGCTGAGCAAGCATGTATCCAACAGTCAAAACCGCAACAGCAGTCTATCAAGTTAGCACCATTCATCATCAATCACCACTCTCACAAAACATACCTGATAATCTCCCTCCCCAAGGTTGAGGTCCTCATTGAACGTGTTCAAACGCGCCTGAGCAATGTTTGTTCTGTTCAGATAATTGAACATGTACAAGATCCAAAGCTGAGGCAGCATCCACATGTCCAACTTTCTCACAATCTTCTTCTCCAGCTCTGCCGCGTTGGGCATACCCAGACGCGCAACATGGTTGATGTCTGCAAACGCATCCGTCACTTTCTCTTGTGCAATGGAGGGTGCGTCGTTGAGGTTTGAGCCAATCTCTTTGTGGTCATCACCACCAACAGTTGGTTTCTCGTCAGACATGATGAAACACTACCTCAATGCAAATTCCAATAGAAGTAAGAGAACAGGAGGACAGAGAGAAAAGTCTGTCTACCGAGCAACGAAAAGTTTGTTGAGCACGCCCTGTTTTTATACCCAACTCAAAACTTCCTGATCCAAAACTCAAACTCCACAGAAAAGACAAAACTCCACTGAAAAAGAAAAACAGGGTGCTGCGTCAAGACTGCGGGGAAGCGATGACGGGGGATATCATTTTCTTGTAATAGAAGGTGCTAAGAGGCTTGGCTTATGTAAACTCTCACGGCCAAGAGAAAGCCAAGAGTGAAAGCTAAGTTGGTAACGGTTATACTGTGGGGGTGAGGGTGAGGGTGATGTTACTGTCGGCGGAGGACAGGGACAAATTTGGAGTAATTCTCGCGTAAGGAGGCTGAAAAGCGACGGGAACATTCATGATGGAAATACTCTGTAGGTTATCTCAGCCTCAACTCCTCACTCTACTTGTAGAGGCAATGAGTAAGGTGCATCTGAGATATTCCCCCAACGTGTGAAGTTGAGGATGGCATGATTTTGTTTCTCAGCTCCTCTTGGCGAGTGATTTTCCTTTCCTTCCCCAGGTCTTGGTCGGCGACCACTTCAACTGCCGATTTTCTCACCCAGCCAAGACTGATCTGGGGTTTCTGGTTCTGTAAGCGAAATCCCCTCACTCCACAATCAGTCGTTCCATCTCCGCGCCAACCCGCCTCGCAATTGGGGTTCAGAAATGCCTCTTTTGTTCTTGGCGGCCCACGGGGAAACCCCGGGATGCCTATGAGAAGCTTTTGGGAAGACATGGGATTGGGGTCTTGGCTGTAGCCTGGAGGAGTCTCATGAATCAGATTCCTTGCTGGAGTAACAGTGCGTGGGGCAGAACTCCACCTGGCTCGGGGAAACAGAGGGGAATTCGAGGTTATTCTTGAGTACGCGATGCTTAAATCTCGGTGAGGGAGGAATAGGCGAAGGAATGCCAAGGTGAAGTCTCGGTGAAATTGTAGGAACCGAGAATTGACGATTGAGGCATGTCATATCACCGCAATCCTCCAGGTTAAGTAGGCGGGTTCTATCCAATGTTCTGCTGTCCCATATTTCTCCAAGGCGCTTGACATCAGGGATCTTCTCCCCGCAACTGACTATGTAATTTAGTGTGCGAAACTTTAAACTTCGGCTAGATGCAAAACAAACAAGACATTCCTCGTTGGTCAAAGAAATGTGCTCAATGGGGAGATTTACGGTTATCGTAGACGGCATATCGAATGATTCTTGGCTTTACTCTTGGCTACATAAAAGAGAAGGAAAGAATCGGAGCCGCAAATGGCCAAGATATTTTATGTTTGTTCTAGAATAGGGTAACCTTGTTGTGATGCATGGTTCAAGTGGCGGGGAGACGGGGAGATCCACTTGTACACGGAGACAAGTCCGAGTCTTGGGGTCGCGAATGAGGGGATGATTATGTTTAAAGTATTTAAGCAACGAGTTCCCCGACAGAGTCTTGAATGTGGCAGTCTCTTCACTGTTGGTTCTTCAATTACTCAATACAATTACATCACACGATAATCCCTCGTCAAACACGTTTCAGTCACAAGCACAGATGATCAGTCAAACGCTTCATCAAAGATTAATTCTCTAAGATACTAAGACATGCCGATCCCCCAGCTTTTCAGACGATCCCTTCCCCAGACTTTTCGTCATCTCTAGTAAGTATTCTTGGTAGCCAAGCCCCAGAAGTAAGCCACCCACGCGCCAAGAATAAGCACAATGACGGCAGAAAAGTTGATAACACCCAACTTCTTGTGCTTCTCTGCATGACCCTCAAACTCCCGCTTCTTCTCGTTGATGATGTGTCCATTCGCAACTCTCTTCTTACGACTCCACTGAAGCTGTCCGATAAAGTCTGTCGCAAAACCTAAAGCAATCATGATGCCTGCGACGACAACGGAACCAGCTGCTAGTGTTACGTAGAGAATAGTGACGTTGTCGTAGTTGTTCTCATCGCGATCTTGCAGAACGCCTGCGATGAGGCTGACGATTATGGTCATGCTGTTGTTGATGGCAATTTTGATAGCGTAGCCTGACCCGAAGACTTCTTGGTACCACATGCTCGTGCGGATACTGTCGATGATGACTGTTGGGCCGAAGGAGCTGGCAACTGCGAAGATGCCGAAGCTAGCGGCTGTGCCGGAAACTGTAGGGCCCCAGGCCGCAAGACACATGGATAGAAGCATGCCTAGTCCACAGATAAGCATGATTGTA
The DNA here is from genome assembly GCA_013396205.1 of Fusarium mundagurra. Taxonomy (NCBI): domain Eukaryota; kingdom Fungi; phylum Ascomycota; class Sordariomycetes; order Hypocreales; family Nectriaceae; genus Fusarium; species Fusarium mundagurra. The sequence goes on along the minus strand of JAAOAN010000383.1, from coordinate 35,854 downwards.
AGTCGCTGCCCAAGCATGTCGACAAAGATGCCGACTAGCGGAACGAAGAAGAAGCCGAGATACTGAGACATGGAAGAGTACCAGCCCGCCTTGACAGCTGAGATCTTGAACCGCTGCTCCGCTAGCTCAGTGCTATTCGTAGAGAACACACTGGCCGTCGATGTCTGGAACAGCGAAAACAGGCAGACCAGCCAAAAAGACCAAGGCAGGGTGAGCATCTTCCTTATTTCAAACTTCTTATTATTCTCAGTCAACTTCTCCCCCGTCGCAGGATCCCTCGTCCCCGAATATCTCTTCTCACACCAACGCGTAAACCACCAAAAGAACAGCGTCGCAACGTTTGTGAACAAATTCATAAACACAGCCATCCAGTAAGCCCAGCTGAAATTGCCGAGATTATCAGCAATGACATTGGCGGTGGCTTTTCCGACGAAAGAGCCGATCTTGCCGATGCCCAGCTCAAAGGCTAGTGTCGATGCGAAGCCGGAGGATGGCGGGAACCAGGAAGAGAAGATCTTGTATTGGGCGACTTGTGTTGCTACGTCGCCGAGGGCTTGGATGACGATACCGCTGATCATGAATTTGTAGGAGCGCACTTGGGTTGCGGCTGCGACGAGGATAGCGCCGATGGAGAAGACGGCGTTGCCCCAGAGCATGGTGCCTGAACATGTTAGACAGGATGTATGGTGAGGGATGAGTGTACATACTAGCGCCGCCATATCGATCTGTGAGAATTCCACTGACGAGGATGAGAGCGGTCTTGATAAAGTTTTCACTTGTATCGAGGACAGCATACTGAGTATTCGTAATGTGAAGTTCCTGTCTAGGTTAGCCAAGTTGTTTGCTGAGATGAGAGATAGTAGACATGCCTTTTTGAGGGTACTCTTCAAAGCACCAGTGACGCCACTACTCCAATGCCCTCCAAAGCCAATCATACTAACGATGACGACAGATAAGATCTTCATGCTCAGGGGCACAGGCTTCTTGCCGTGGTCATCGCTCCCACTGTCTGAGTGGTCAGACACGGGAGAGATGGTCTCTGTCTTGAGCTCTTTGGCCTCCATGATGCTCTGACGATGAGGAGATGAGATGAGATGGAAAAGATTATCAGATAAAACAGCAACGGCTGTCAGGTCTTTATCAGATCAATCTCAGTGGGGCATCCTCCAATGTTTATATTCTCTTCGACAAGGGTTTCATTTTCTCACGTTCACAAGCTAAGGTAGGGAGAGTGTTTAGCGGCCCACTTGGCGTGTGGCTCACGCCAACTGAGTCTGGACCCTCGCATTGCCCGAGAACCATTGAACGCTAAAACCTCTTCTAGAACCATTCCAGAAAGGACATGTTTATAATAGCGGGCGTATCCCCGGAGATGTTTTTATCCTTTTCTCACCAAAATCTCACGCTCATGACTCTCTCTCAAAAGCAATTCTCTTCTTTAAAAACACACGAGCTCGCAATCTGGCAACGCGTTCCCCGGTAGCTCAAAAGCCCCCTAAATTTAACCCGTGTCTTCGGTACATGGGTGCAAATCCCTACCGTAAGGAGCTAGACCCCCCGAAACCTCCTGACATCGGAGCGAGAAGGTTTATCACAGTGAGACACCAAGACCCGCTAAACATCTTCTCTCATCCTCCCACTTTTCTCACTGTGAAAACCACATCAAGATCATCGCTTTGCAGCTGATCTGATTGATAACACTTTAAAAAAATGGCCTGTTTATGCGGGTGCATCAATCAACTGATTGATAACTTTGATCCGACAACGGCCGCCGGTCTCGCCTCAGGTCTGAATAAGCACCTCGAGGCCATCCGAACCATCCTCGCTAGGAATAAATCCCTCGCCAAGGAGGTGCGCTACCAGATCATCCCGAGCAACCAGCGCACAGCAAAGATTTTATCACTGCACTCCATCGATCTTGTAAGGATTGAGAGGTTGCATAGCGTGTTTAAAGATGACGTCAAGGGTTTTTGGACAGCGGCTGGTGATGCGTTGCACCAGGAATTACGACGGCGGATCTCGTGTATTACGATATTTCTGAGATCGAAAGTGGATGATACTGCGTGGGCGTCGCAAGATGTCGCAAATCTTATACAGGGACGCACGTTGTCGGAGTTGAGATATGCGGGCAGCAAGTATATCAAGATCGCCCGACGACTGGGAGGGATTGGGTCGATCCTCTGGCTGCCGCTAGAAATACCGGCCTCGACGTAAGTTTTTTGACACTGGACCAATCGGCTGAGCTGACGAGATCAGATACGAGCGTTACCTAAACATGGATGACGCCGAGGCCTTTGATCACATCCAGAACTTAGGCTCTGACGCGCCGGACCTGAACCTTTTCGCGCAACGCCTCATCACGGCTCAACTTGACGGTCGGTAGGCTTATATCCACGCGAGGTCCCCGCTAACTAACACGTGCTAGATCCCTCGCTTGCTTCGTCACATCGAAATTTACTGCTCGAGTATGGAGACTGCATATCCCCAGCCGAGCAGGGTCTTCTTCTGCTGCATGCCCTTGGCGGCAATGACATTCCGCTCGATTTATTGAAGTGCGCCAAGATTCCCATGAGACGATGGACCAATGAAGGAGAGATACAGAGCATAACAGCCTCCGATTTCGGGTTCAATGCTGAGATAATCGGCCTGCTTTCTAGCGATGAGCGTCTGGCGGAATTGGGCCAACGGTCGGAAGTTACGCAGCAGGCATTGGAGGATGGCACGATCATCTGGTCTTTATCGGCTGAGGTGCAAAAAGAGCTTTCGCATCGATTGACACCGCAGACAACGGAAGATTGGGCGACGACTGCGCTCAAGTTGCTGTGCTTTGCGTGTCCTCCTTGCTACGAAGGCAAAGTCAATTGGTACGCCCTCCCAGCCCTAGCTTGATTGATTGACACTCGAACCTTATGACGTCTCAACATTGTTGACTAACATTCCTAGGGCACTGCCTCTCAAAAAAGCGATATGGAATCTTCTTGACAAAGCGACGAACCAGAAACGACTCCCCTCATCGCTTCGCGCATGCGTCATCGAAGCTCTCCTCTTCTTCTGCGAGCGCGACCTCTTCTCAATTCGTTTCGCCGCTGTTGAACGAGCAAAGTCGCTTCTTCGCAAAAACATGTCATTTTACTACCAAGCCTCAGTGACTCTCTTCGACAGCATAATATCGCGCATAGATGGGAACTTTCAGCGGTCAGAAGCTCTGATTGTTGACTTTTTGGCAGCTGATCATGAGGGGAATACACGATCTGATAACGCGCTACGAGGAAGATTGCACATCTCGAATATCGAGAATAAAATACATCGGTATGACCCAGGAGTTGCATCGACGATATATAACTGGGAGGGAATTCATCCGCTTTCGACGTTTGAGATTGAAGTTACGAGAAGACTTCAAGGCGTGGCGGCAAAGTTCTTCCACTCTATCGGAGACTTTAAGACGACGAGGGCGTCTTTGGAACAACATCTGTGGCTCAACTCAACGATGCCGATAAGACAAAATACTCGGTTACTCATTGTTACAAGACTAGCTGAGATTCACTGCGAGTTGCACGAGTACGAAAAAGCGCTCGAGATCATCCAGGTCGAGCTCGATGGCATGACTGCACGCAAAGGCCGTGCGTTCCGAAGATTATCCATGGCCAGAGCAGAAGGCTACATCGGCCTCGGCCGCTTAGACGACGCAACGACTGTTCTCCAAGAACTCATCAGCGTTGAACCGCCTGAACTCGATGACCTGAATGATCAAGTCCTCCGTGTCCGGCGTCTAATCCTCTCAGCGCGCATCCACCACCAAGGCAACAACTTCCCCGAAGCTTTGCAGCACTGGCAGCTCGCGGGGCAAATGATAGACAGTCTATCGATCTTCAAGTCACGACATGGCTGGACACTCGCTATCGTTCACTTATCCATGGCGCATGCGCATATTGCGCTTGGGAATGAGGAACTTGCACGACAGGCGTGGAATGCAGGTGTTGAGATTGCGATGAGGGAGAGGTTTGAGTATGTGTTTCCCGTGCTGGCGACAACGTGGCTGCATAAGATTGTGGGGGAGATTCATGAGGTTAAGGGATGGCCGCTGAGGGTTATGTTGCCGGGAGGGAAGTCGGATTTGACTTGGCTGTAGGAAGAGGTGATGTTATAATTCGTGTGTATAGTTAGACTTGTATTCTTGATGCAAGGCGTGAGAGTGATTTGGCAAAAATAGAGGGTTTCGAACATGCAAACTGCAAAAACGAAGGGTGAGTGGCGCAGGGAAGATTTTAGGTATTTAGGTGCGGAGTTTAGAGAGGTATAGGTTCTAGGAAAGATACCACTCACCCTTCGCCGGGGATATGTTGAGAGATTTTGGAATATAAGGGTATCGTGTCAAGAACAGAGTGGAGGGACAGGTTTTGTCTTTGCGTTTTGAGGGGCCTGTGGCGATGAGGTTGTAACTGCCGCATGGAAGTTGGGAACCAATCGTGAATGGCCTGCCTAAAGCTTAAAACTGTCAGCAGCAGTTCTTGTCTTTTCAACTGAACTTTATTGGAAATTGTGATAAATCGTAGGGTCTCGAGATGTTTGACCTTAGATGCCAGAGCTTAATGTGCGGCGGAAGATTGTGAGATGAACGTTAAAATGCCTCGTTGCACGGCGGTACAAATGATGTCGAGTTGATTCAGCTAAGGTACTGTGGGGGGCTTGTGCCCGGAAGGAGTCCGCTAGCAATGGCCAAGCTATAGTGGGTTCCCCTGTGATTTATCGCAGGAGCAATGTGCCATTTGCCAGAGGAGGCGGGGTTACTCGTGGTACCCGGATACTGTAGGCACATGGTATGATTGGTATGATTACCCACCGAATGATGCTACATGAGTTCGTTGTAGCAATGGCAAAGCTGTAGTGGGATCCCCTGTAATCATGGCCGGAGCAGTGTGGAATTTATCGCTGGAGGCTGATCGCTGGAGGCGTAGTGTGAAGGACACCTCATCCAATGTGAATTCAGCCGAGTTCAGCTATAGGCCACCTGCCCTATAAGCGTCCGCTGTAGAAATGGCGGGACGAAGCCCGCTGTAGTGGACCCCCCTGTATTGGTCTCAAGAGCAGTCAGGTGTCTGTTAATCGCAGGAGCAATGTCCATTATGACGGGAGCAACTGAATGTCTACCAGCCACAAGAGCAGTGCATAATAGTTGGCCTGATTTGTTTGAGATATTAGTCTGGTGACGAGGAAATCGCATTAAGATTCTACTTAAAATAACACTCTTGCTTTTGCAACGAGAACAAGCGATTCGAGATCGCTGGCCATTCCCTCCGTCATGCCCCCATCGTGTCCGCGCAATGGTGAGCCTTGGCCCTCTTCATTCCCGTCTCCATCTGGAACAGAAAATAATGCCGGAAACACGCAAAGCTTAAGTCTCCCATTTACTGGCACTCCAACTTGTGAAATATCGCATTCCATCATATCTCCGTCAAATAAAGTGTCAGGCTTGAAGAAGGAATATAGAACTTAGGCATCTCGCCTTGTCATAAAACAATTTATTCTTGACTTCTTCGTTTGTAAAAACTTGTTTGATCGTTGCGAGTTCAATCTCGTGTGCCTTGTCTCTCCCCGCTAGTGGAGGTGTTAGCGCATGCTGTTCTAAAGAATAGAGACGTCGAAGCCTGCTGAGAAGAATGTGAGGCGATTCTTTTCAATAGAGGCTGAATATAGGGCCATTCTTATTAACAACACTAACTCACCTGAGATTGAGAAAAGCCTTCTATACTCAGTAGAAAAAGGAGAGTCAATCGATAGCATCTCTGGGAAATCTGATTCAAATATGAGATCAAAGATCCCAGCTGCCATTAGCGCAGCAACAAGTTTGTTCTTGGGTGCAGTAGCCTCGTGGGCATGTGGAAGCAGTGCGCTCATGTCACCGCCAAGTATTCGCTTCGCCCAACTGTGTGACAATGGCGAAAAGCCAAATCACTGTTTGGTAAGATCGTCGTTTGGACTCAAGTTACATATGGATGAAGATATGCTGAGATTGATGTTCTCGTAAAGGCGGCGGCACTCACTGCCAAGTGATGATCCCATAAAGGCAAACCGCCCAGACTCTAATAGTTTAAAGTCATCGTCGAGACTTTGCAGCGCTTTGACTTGGTTCTGTAGTCGTGATCAGCCACAAGTCTCAACTGCAAATAACACTTCTAGCTCACAACTTAGACATCAATACCATGATGACTGACCAATTGCTACAGCATAAAGCTGAGCTCTGGTGCTTAATTCTTTGTTTCTTTGATCTAAAATTTGGATACCAGGGGCAGAAGGTCCCCCCAGTCTGGGAGGATGGACTCGATAGCGTACACCTTTTCGATGCCTTAACAGGCCCCTTTATCTGTAGGGAGGAGCTTTACGTATCGGATACTGCGACGAAATCCCACTACAAGAAGTCACACAAGAAGAATAAGGGTAAGACAAACTCACTCAACAAAGAGACAGTCTGACACGTTCTGCTACAGGAGCTGAAAGAGCCGGCGCGATTGAGGTCGACGTCTCCGACTTGGTAGATCAAGGACTAATTACGCCCGAAGAAGCTCCCGTCGTTGAGGCTGGGAATAAGCCTGGGTCGAGGCATTACAGGATCGACCTAAAAATGCGATTCAGGCTCATTGGCCGTGATTGGAATGTGAGTTCTCAGAATGGGTGGTTAGACCTAGCAATGCGACAGAGCTAATTCGAGCAGGCACTGCTATCTATAAGGATCAGATCGAAAAGAAATGCCAGATCAACATTGCATCTGCTTTCAGGCCTGGCGTTGAATAGGCGTTGTTGGATTGGGTGTTTTACTGCTGACATTGGGTACCTGCGCAGTAGGAAAGCGATGTTGGCGAATGTAGTTATGGAGGGAATGCTACATGGGGATACCCTTGGGACGTTTATTTTGAGACGTGATCATTATGCATATTTGCCCTGGGAAGGATAGACGAATGGGAGACAAGCAGACAAGGATCAACTCAGCACGTGATATAATCCAGCCCAAGTTAATTTTCTGCGCCAAAGACAAGCCTTGTGTCACGCTGTGCCTCTACACCTCAACATGTCGTCCTCTTCCTCCAGTGATGATGGAGTAAATCCAGTAGATCTCGCCAGCAACATCGGCACATGGGTCGCTGCTGGCGTAGCCATCATCGCGCTAGTCGGTGTAGTCGGCCCATATCTCGCACTCCAAGCATCAATGAGTGATAAAAACCGAGCCATGAATGCGGTGCAAGATCAACAGCAGAAATATATCTCCAGAGGCTGGCGGTTGACGAGAGGACTACGGGTGTTTAGGAGGATTCGCGTGCCGAACCTTGCACCGGGTTACATTACCAATGAGCCGGATACTGCCCCGCTTATACCGCCTCTGAGTGCAGCTTTGGGGCGGTGGGGGTTCAAGACGAGAGATTATTTACCATGGAATACGGGCTGGGCTAAGATGTCTGAACTGATTGAGTCTTATGAAGTCCGAGACGGGGTTAGCAACCGACAAGTTGACTTGGACGTACCCAAGGCCGGTGGAACGCTGGAAGTTGTCAACAGTCGAACTGCTCTAGTGGTCAACAAACATTGGATCCTGATTCTAGGTCTTCTCGGTCGATATGGAGATCGTGTTGACAAAGGTATCCTGCAGCGAAAGGGAATCAGGAGGAACTTCGATGGGGAACGAGCATCGATTCGACATTTCGCTTTACCAAGGAAAGCCAAGCAAAGAGAATCAGACTTGCCATTCGAATGGGTCCGCAAGAAACAAACTCGCTCAATGAGCAGACGTAGAGGCTCTTCCAGTCGAGACTCGGCAAGTTCGAGATCGTGGTCAGACAGTGACCCAGACTCTGACGGCACCGTGATGGCTGTCCGTCGCAGCGCCTATGGCACCATCACTCTTGAAACGACTCCACAGCCTACGATATATGGCATAACGGGCAAGCTGCAGCAACTAGGTCGTCACAAAGGATCTTGGAGTTATTTAACTTCTGTATCGTTTGTGCCGCATATTGCGAAAGAGATCTTCGAAGCAGGTATCAATGAGAGGAGGGAAGGCTCCTCGCTGCAGACTTTGTTCTGGCTCGCTCATGGACTTTTACCTTGTGGCAGGACAGCAGAGGGACGACAGATGGTGATATCTCTAGAAGCCCCAGATCTCTCTCTTGCATCGATTGGTAGGAATGTTGATGATATCCTGGCCTGGCCTGCATACTCTCTCCAAGAGTCTGACGATATTCCTATATCGATCGGTATTGCAATGCAGTGCCTTGGTATCCCAGAGCCACAGATCTTGCAGTTTATCCCACTTGATGCAGCGAGCCAAGCAAAACGGGTGCTGGAAAAGACCAACCATTACGTTTATGATGGGACTGAGAGTCCGGCACATGAATCAGATGAAAGGAACCGCCAATGGAAACGTGAGCTATCAGCGCAGCCAGCCGGTCTCAGCCTCGATGGCCCTTGGGTTCGTTACTTGAATCCATCACAGGAAAACTTCTGTCTGTTCCGAAGACATGATTTTGAAAAGACCCTGAGACTTGTACTCACTATCGATTGGGATAACTGGGGCTTTTTGGTATGGAAGGATAAGTTCTGGATCTCTATCCTACGGCGGACCACTAGTATTCTGAAGATCAACGAGATATGTGATTCTGAGTTTGGGCAAGCATTCGGACTAGCATCTCACTCTCGAATCTTCGACTGGAAGCAAAGCGGCAAGTTCTATCCACAAAGACTTGCAGATCAGCTGTCTTTCGACAAGTTTCTGACCGACTATCTCGATACATATGACCTTCTGCCTCTTCGTCTCTCACTGGGGGTTCTTTACATCTTGGATGCACAGCTTCGAGAGTGTACCCTGAAAGCATATGCGAATATATGCAATAACGGAGAAAATAACGATCCACGTTCGCAAGCAAGGATAAAGTATCTTGAATCGGCTCTGGAGGAGGTTGAGGCGGAGCACCGGTTCCAGAAGATCATGCACAAGGATGATGAAACACCAGTCACAAATAAGAAGATGGCGGATATCCCAGATTCCGAGTCTGTTGAAGAGATCTACACCCACATGTTAATAAGAGCCTTGGATACAGAGACGCTCGACCGCTTCAACATCGTCTATGAACAGGTGAGTACCACGGCAATTACCAAGAAGCCTACTGACAATGAAAGGCCGATGACTTACTGTACCGAATCACCGGATACATTGCCCCATGGGAGCAAAAGATTCTCTTTAAGCATACCTCCCTACGTCGAGAGCTCAACGAAATGAAAGCTCGTACTGCAGGTGGTGTGCTAGAGTACACGTATAAGACAAAACAACTGAAATGGTACTCTGATAAGACTTCTATGTTAGAGTATAGTACCTGGCAGTTGACTACTCAAGATGTGGTTATGGCTGTAGAGAACGAGTCTATGTGGATTGAGGAGAAGGATATGGTTATGGTCGCATTGTGGGTTGCTAATAGAGCGACAATGTGGATTGGTGCTCAGGACTCGAAGCCGTTGTTGGAGTTTGTCGAAGGCTTAGATACATATGCATATGTACTGTAGCCTATAGATAATGCACTGTAGGGCGGTAGCAAGAGCCAGGAAGAGCTCAGCTCTGTTGACTTGGGCCAAAAGTCTACACTCAAACTGGCGACCAGTCCTCGACTTGATAACCTAGGCTGGCTCACCAACTCGAAGTCGAGCATGAGAAGCTAATGGCTGCTCTCGAAACAGACAATACCGGAGCAATTAACTCACTGAAACCCATCGGCACTTGAGCAACACTGGTCGGAGCAGAGCAGCTCCTCCGCTGGTAGATAGATACGAGCATATGCCGCAGTTGCTCGACGAAGTGCCAGCGACGTTATAACGTATGTTTCCAAACAGTGCAATTTTATACCCCGTCCAGCAGGTTAAGCGGGGTAAGAAGTAGAAGCAAGAAGAGATACTTTCAACTCATCCTCATATCAGTTCACATGCCAAGGACTTGTATCGGTATCGACTTGAGAACCTCTTTGGCGTATTCAATTTAGCAACTATTCTCTTTTCAAAGATGAGGGTTTTAGCTAGTACATGTTATCCTGTATTTATTGGCCTGGCTTATTATTCTAGACTGTATCCAGTGAGTAAAGCAGATTAGATGCCAAGCTATAATTGGTCCGACGACTTACACTATTGATCAATGGCGTATTCTAGACTTGTTACCGTAAGTAAATCAGATGAGTTGTCAAGCTATAGTTGGTCGGACGAGTTGCGCTATTGATAAATGGCTTTGCCTGTAGCAGCTGAAAATCTATAAGCAGCAATTGCACTGTGCCTCACCACATCAATTGAAAAAATGGCTTTATCTCAGGTAGCTGAACTGCTGTAAATAGTAAAGGCTTTATGCATTAACGCAGAGCTTACTTGGGGATACTCGTGATATCTCAGCTCATCACGAAAAGCCGCATCTGGTCCAGAATCAGTCACAGACCAAAGTGTTTACGAGCTGTTGGCTATAAAGACTGAGACCCAATCCTTTCAGAATCCTACCATCTGCTATGCATCATTATTCATCATCTCACAGAACCTATCTCAATACTCAGCCATGCTCACTATCGAATCAGTCACTCTTGCTCCAGGCCAGCGGCTTCCGCTAATTGTCGCCAATACCAAGGATAATCAAGATCTTGATTGCTTCGGCCAAGCAACCAAAGATTATGATACAGACATTCTGTATGACGCTCAGCCTAAACAGACAGCTCCACGCCCAGCCGTTGCCATTGAGGGTGATGGCACGGTCCTGTTCACTGTCAGAGTCAGGGTACCTCAAGAACTCCAGGGCCATCCCATCCAGCTTTCGACAGACAAGACCGGGAGTACATGGTATTCAAGCTATGACTTTGGGACTGACCCGGATCCCGATATCGTCGTATTCAATATGATGAGAGTATACAATGACGGCCCGGACTATATGAACCCTAGTAGCCTTCTGGGCCCAACTCAATTCTACGTATACAATTATCCAGGGGATAGTATGACACCAGTTCTCTGTCAACAGCAACCAGCCAAGGTCCCAATGGAACTCTATTTCTTAAAAAACGAGCTTCCGTCTTATTTCAGTTCTGGAGTTCCGCTTTTATTACTACAAATGTTCATCGGTGCGGCAAAACAGCAAAGTATTACGACTGTACCACAGTGGATGGAACTGGTCGTTAAAATATGTCACGGATCTGCCAAGCCACTCACAGGAGATCCATCAAACACACAAGACCATTGGCTTAAATACAACACTGCTAGCGGTGCTCCTAGCTTCGTACAGCCTAACTATGACAACCCAGACCCGATTCCGGTCTTGAACTCGTTTAACAACTACGGTGGCAGCTTTCAGCTTTCAGCATGGCTTGATGCTTACAGGAACTTCAAGCAACATGGAGCTCTTTCTCTTGTTAACTGTTATGATCAAGCCGGTGCTGTAGAACTAGCAGCATCTCTCGGCGTTGACTATAACTGCGTCGCTTGGGAGTTCCATCAAGCTTATGGATACATATCCGAAAAGACTGAGCTTGTTGGCTGGGGACACTGTAATAATCCCTACTTCAACAAAGACCCCAAAAATAAGGTGCTTGGAGAAAAGGATACCGCCCGACAACCATTTGCGAACCATGCATTTTTGTCATGGAACCCAGAGTTCGATCCAACGGGTGACTTCTTTATCACCAACAAGGACCCTTCGGCGTATACAGCCGTCAACATGTTGGCACTGGATGCATGTGCAGGCCCACATCTAGGGAATGAGACTCGAGGAGTGTGGGTGAGCCCAACGTCGTACCCGCCTGGCTATACAGACAACTCGACGTATTGGAAAACTCGCGATGACCAGTATCCAGATAACGCCACTAAGAAATTCTCCGGTTTGACAGACAAACATTTCTGGACTCCTGGTATCACCGGCCTCTCATCCAAAGAAGCTCAATATCCATACGGATCTCTTCCTGACGATCCCTTTGCTGGAACTGGAATAACATTCCCAACACCCGCTGACTTCCCAGACTCGACCATGGTACTCGGAGGCAGTGTATCCAATCTGCAGAGTTTCTTCACACAAGCCCTGATGCAAGACAAGCCCGACACTAGCGACTGGAAGTCGGTGCCCATCGCCGACGTTGTGCTTCCCAACAATACCGGCGTTGTACGCGAGACAAAGCTGTTCGACCCCAAACAGCCTGCATTTGACTATGCTTCCCTCAAGATATCTGTTCTGCCGAGTCTCTCTGCTGCCCTTGATCTTCAGAAAGCTCGGGCTACTCAAGTCATCATCACAAGCACTATGGCTGCGAGTGACTTTACGCCAAGTCTAAGCTCTGAGGCCTCCACCAGAAGGATCTATATCCTGCAGGCAGATTATACTAGTATGCTAGTTTGCCTTAACCTCATGGTTGAGATCAGTGGTTACATCAGCAAGGAAGTAGTGCAAGCGCTAACTAACTCAGTGGCGCAACAGCTTGAAGGTTTTCCAAGTGAGCCCAGCAGCCAGTGGCAACAGATCTTACAGTAAAGAAGGACAAATAGTCTAGTTAGGCATTAATAGAAAAGTGCAACCTTATTAAGAAGTAAGGTAATTATACCTCTACTAAGAACTTATCGTATAATTTTCTATGTTTTATTTATTAACAACTATTAACTAGTTGTGGCGCTGTTAGTAAAAGAGGCAATACCCAGCGAGAATGCTGGTGAAGGATGTAGCGTAGCCCCTTGCAAGGCCTTCTCAGTAATATAAACGAAGTATGTTCTACAGCTCGTCAAGCCAAACTCAGTATAAAGATGTTTGTTACATATTCTTCCGCCAGGCTCATTCTAAACCTTGTGAAATCTTAGACCAATTCTTCGTAACATAATCTCGACAAAATAGGTCTCAAGTTTGGGCTTTAGAAGAACGCATTTCTCGGCTGTGTTAGTAAACTTTGTGAAACTTTTGAGCCGTTTTGGTTGTACCAGCAATACATTGAACCACCACTTGTTAGTCCAAAGAATGATCAGACCAGATATGCACTCTTATTATGATATATACCGTAGTCTCTCTATCAGTTGTAAGCATCCAAGTACAGCATATCCCATCTCTATCGCTGGACTCAGGCTTCAACAATCTCATCCTCCTCTTCATCAAGCACCAATCTTGGAATGCTATGCTTAAACACATTCTTAGGATCATACTCCCTTTTCAGCGCCGCCAACGTCTCATAATGCTTCCCATAGATCTTCTTGACATCAGCATCCTCATGAGAACCAAGCGATATATACGACCCTTCAAGAATATTACCAGCATCTTCTGCCTGAAGTTCAGCCTTGACCCTAGCAGCCCACTGAACCCGCTCCTCCGCGATAGTCTTGTCTGTAAGAATGGCGTAGATCTCAAACATATGATGCCGAGCTCTCGTACCGAAAACAGATTTCTGTTCAGGCTCTTGTGCTGAAAGAAGCGTATGGTATGAGAAGATTAGACTTCCGCCAGGTGCATTGACACAGTGCTTTCCTAGAATCTCAATAGCTTTCTCACTCAGAGTCTTACAGTTCAGAGTGTAGACTCGACCGTATGAAGGCCAAGTCACCAACTTCTCATTATTCTCAAGCATTTCCGCGAGTGTAATTTCCTGCGTGTTCTCCATCACGCAAGTCGCCGCCCCAGCAATGTTTTTGATCCACGAGCGGCCTTCGTCTTTGTCTTCGCCGTGCCAAGTAGCGATTACCATGAGACTAACGGATTGGCCTGGCATTTGGCCGATTATCGGCTGGAGCTGTAGATGCACGGGGAGTTGGCCTGATTCGAGGAGCTTTTGGTAGTGTTGGTTGTAGGAGGTGAGGGTTGCGGTTAGGTCGCTTGAGTCGTAGATGATCATGGATGAGAGGATCTAGACTTGTGAGCGGAAGTCTTGGTTCGATTGAGAGAGACGTACCTTGCTGATTGGGTAAACTTTGATGGTGAGCTCAATGATTACACCGAGTGACCCGCCACCGCCCCGGATGCCGACAAGTAGTTCTTCATTAGCATCTTGGACATCTCCACGAGCGTTGACTATCTTTGCTCCAATAATCTGGTCAACGCCGAGACCATAGTGCGACGTCAGCGGTCCATAGCCACCGAGCGTTGCCCATCCGGTATATCCGACACTCGCGACAGTACCACTAAAACATCTCATCAGCACTGCGACCTCTCAAGATCGAGTGAACTACTCACGTAGGCGTACTCAGTCCTTCTTTCACCAAGGTCCTGGCCAACTCACCACTGAGAATGCCCCCACCGACCCTTGCGCTTTTCTTGTCCTCAGAAATGACAACGTGCTTGATATCTCGCATATCAATAACAAGCGCCCCATCGACCAATGTTCGACTCGCGCAGTCGTGGCCTCCTCCTCGCACGCTGAACTCGACATTGTGCTCCAGGCAGAATTTCACTACCAGGGCTACTTCATCGCTGGTTTGAGGTTTCACTACACCAAGGGTCTGAACCGGTTTCTCAACAAAGCATTGCTCGACTTGCTTGAAACGTTCTTCATCAGGCAAGTAGGTTTTGGCTTGGGTGTTGGCTAGGTGAGCCTTGAGCTTCGAAACCAGAGATGTTGCAGTCATGATGAATACAGCTTATGTAGAATGAACATACGGAAATGCTGGACGTGGCTTTTGTCATATTTATATCCTCGGGGACTTCCAAGTCACAGCCCCGCTGAGCACGCTGACCTGTCAAATTCACCCAATGCCTTGGAGCCATGGCGTATGCATGTTTCTTACGACAGATGAATAAGCCAATCACCGCGGAAGCAGACGCTACGCTGACATCTCACGACAGCTTCCTATTCGTCTAGGAACGAACTAATGCAATCCTGTCTTACTTGCTTTCGCGATGCTCCTACTAGTAAGACTGAGTGAGATTCCCCTCTTTTGTCTGTCATCTACGATAAAGGTAGAGTTTTGTGTACGATAGGTAAAGCCAGCGTTGGTCAGAGTAGCTCAGTCGTCAATAAGGGACTTATGGACCGCTTTAGGCGGAGAATTAGCGCGTCCGTAAGCCCTTGCGCTTCATTAGCTTGGCTAAGGCGTATAGCGCATCCAGCGTATTACACATTGCGTCATTGCCGATCAACAAGTGCAGATCCCGCTCTGGCCCTCAAGCTGTCGAAGCAATCGCCAAAAATCACCTAGCCCTCTACAGGGGCCCTCCACTAGGGCACTGGAGGAAAAGGTAAGGGACCATCACTATTTATTTGGACCTGCTCTTTGATCTCTTCGAAGGATCCATGGTGGCTGTACTTCGTAGGATCTGATCCGTTATCTAAGCGCCTAATCTCGGCATCGGCCTTCCGCAGGCGGGGGCTTACGCTGCTGATCTGTAAGGCGTAGCAACTTGTTAAAAGGACACTGTGCTACTGTGGCAAGCTCGTCAGCGACACTTGAATTCTTGTCAATTTGGCAGAAATGGTCTTGAAGGTTGGGATCATTGGCGCTGGCATTGGGGGCCTTAGTGCCACTATCGCGCTTCGACGAACAGGCGCCCAAGTTGAGGTCACTTGATATACAGCCCAAAGGAATGAGCTTGGCTGACGTTGCGTAGGTCTTTGAGAGGTCCAACTTCAAAGATGAAATCGGCGCTGCCATCACCATAACCCCAAATGGAATGCGCATCCTTCATCACTTCGGCTTTGATCCTCAAACGGCGCGCGGTGTGCACAATAAGCAGATGCGTATGGTACATCCACAGACTCTTGAGGATCTCATCGTCGAGAACTTTAGTCATGTTGAAGATGACTACGGTGCGCCATTCATGTTCTTTCACCGCGTGGATCTTCACACTGCGCTGAAAGAGATGGCTTTGTCGAGTGACGAGCGATATCCAGGTCCGCCGGTGGTGATTCATAATGGACATTCTGTCACGAGCCTTGACTGTGAGAGAGCATCGATTGTGCTGGATAATGGGGAAACCTTTGAGAAAGATCTTGTTGTTGTCGCTGATGGCGTTCGAGTAAGTCCAGTATCTACCACGCTGCAATCTCACTAGCTAATCTTAGTAGACCAAACTCATCCACGAGATCACCCAGAAAAACATCCCTCTCGAAGACATCGGCTCCTCATTCTACCGCTGTCTAATCCCCTTCTCCGAAGTAAACAAAAATCCCGACCTCGAAGCCATCTTCAAAAACCAAGATCCAGGATTTTGGGTCCCCTTTGACCTATCTACCGGCACGTTCCTCGTCACGTATCCCTGCCGTGATGGAAAGATGCTCAACGTTGCTTTTCGTCACAAGACTAAAGCGGAGAATGAGCATGCAGTTGATTGGAACACTGACACGAGTCTTCAAGACATCACTGCCATGGTGGGTGGTTTCAATCCGCTGGTGGCCAAGTTGTTTAGTTTGTCGACGAGTGTTTCTGTTCATAAGCTGTTTCGGAGGGAGCCACTTGAGACGTATACTCGGGGGAGGGCGGTCATAATTGGCGATGCTGCACATCCGATCCAGCCAACGCATGGTATGTTTGCATACCCTTTAAAGGTCGCAATACTAACTGGAAGCATAGCACAGGGCGCAGTCTTGGCGATTGAGGAAGCAGCAGCACTGGAAGCTCTCTTCAAGGATGTTCAGGACCCAGAAGATGTCGCAGAGCGTCTAAGCTTATACAATGACATTTTGAAGCGCCGAATTCATGTCACTCAACTACTTTCTGATGCCCAGCCTGGAATTTCGAGTGTTCTGCGAAAGCGAGCTGAAGATATCTGGGGCGAAGGCATCTTTCCTCCTGAGGCGATGAACTTTACGAAGCCGATCCGGGACTTCTTTTATGCTTGGGATGTCATGGAAGAGGCGGAGAACGTTTTGGCACGCGCGACATAGTCCATCATTCTTCCCGCAATTTAATCACTTCATTAATGATGAATGTTGATGTGAGAATACGGGAACGAAATGCCCCTGCAAAATTCTCACGCTTCGGGAATAGTTTGTAGTTGGGCTGGAGAAGATATCCTACCTTTATTTCTCATCTGACCTTTAAGTAATTCGTCCATTTCTCAATAATGCGAGAATTAATACCTGAGCTGTTGTGAGAGCCGTGTTCTTTTATCGCATTTACGATAGTCCGTCTCGGCATGATGACGTACATTGATGCCCAACCCCAGAAGATGGACGATCGACAGCATCTTTACGGAGGGGTATCACAAAGTCGACTGTCTCGACCACTTCCCTTAACTACCAGTCGACCTGTAACCCAATTGATTAGGCATCCAAGTCAAGGATGGCTACTTCACCTGCCCCTCGGGATGAAGTCTCAATTAAGAAGACGTGTGCGCACCGGCGGCTCCATATGTGGAAGCGCATCACCTTTCCTCAACTACAATCATCGGCAAGTTCATGTCGATTATGCTGTCTCTATAGAGATATTGCCCTGGATCTTGTGAGAGGTCACCTCTCCGACATCTCAGAGGCATTGTTTTCAGACGAAGCTGAGGAGAAGCTGAAACTTGAGGAATTGACCATGATAAAACATCATGAGTCTTTTGCCATTCGAGTACCAGACCATGAAGTCATTCTTGATATCTTCGCGGACAAAAAGGCCGGTGTTTTTGAAGTTGTAGGGAGTCGCTTGGGTAGGAAATACCGTGTTGGGGAATACACAAACTCTAGGGAAAGTTTCGAACGCGCTGGGGAATGGGTATCCGAGTGTTTGACAACTCACACCTGCCCTAAACCTGACACATCAAAGGTCCCGCTACCGAAAAGGTTGCTTGTGGTTGAGGGTGCTCTCGGTGATCCTGCTAGATTGATAGAGACTCGAGGCGATGAGTATCCTTATGTCTGCTTGAGTCATCGCTGGGGAGATCCTACATACAAGCAGCTCAAGACAACTACACGAACAATCGACAGCCACATGAAGAATATCGAGTGGGAGAGTCTACCTGCTACATTCAAGGATGCGGTAACAGTTTGCCGGTCAATGAATGTAAAGTATCTCTGGATCGACAGCTTATGTATCCTACAAAGCTTTGCGGAGATCACACCCAGCGAACTTGAAGCTACTAGGCATGACTTTGCCCAAGAGAACTCCAACATGGCGAGGACGTATCAGAATTCTCACTTCACCATCTCCGCCGACCTCTCAGACCACATGGACAGTGGCTTCTTCTCCAGAGATCCCGTTCATGAGTACAAGAAGGACGTCATCACTGATACCGGGCGTGCAGCTTCTGTATATATCAGGAAGCCCCTCAATCACTACCGGGATGATGTCCCAAGTTTGGAGACTCGCGGCTGGACTCTTCAGGAATTCCTCCTTCCACCACGTGTGCTTCACTTTGGTGCATTTGATATTACGTGGAGATGCAAAGAACGAATTACTTGCCAATGCGGGCATCTAGATCGACGCAAGATGCGTCAGGCGCCCTGGCATCGATATCATTTCATTGAAATAGCTGCACGACCTCCCCCGGACAATGAACAACGGGCTCTTGAGTGGTGGGAGCAGGTAGTCCATGAATACACAAGCCGGCAATTGACCAACGCCGCTGATAAGCTTCCGGCGCTGTCAGGCCTAGCACAGCAGCGAAAGCAAGTCAGAGGGGGTGATTACCTCGCAGGACTGTGGCGGGACTCGCTTATCCACGATCTCTGCTGGTATCATGTCTCTGACTACAACGTCGCCACCTCAGGGGGTGTAGGCCACAGGCCTCAGTACTACCGTGCGCCTTCGTGGTCCTGGGCCGCTGTGGATACTGATTCAGGTTGTAGCTGGTGGTGGATCGGGCCAATTGGGCTTCACTCACTTATGCTCGGCGACGAGCCGGAGCAAGCATGTGGTATTGTCCAAGTTAGCTGCGAACCTGCGACAAGTGATTCCACAGGCGAGGTTCGAAGTGGATTTCTGGATATAAAGACCTCGTTGGCATCAGCTGAGATCTGCCGGGATCCTAGAGGAGAAGTCTTGTGGACCATTCACAAACTCGACCCTTCGCTCACGCTGGGATTCTTCAAACCTGATTGCGCACTTGAGGATGACGATCTGAGCTTGGGAGATCAAATCTTTTGTGCTCCGATTGCTGGTATCGAGGACTTTTCTGATGTGAATTGTGGTTGTCTGGCTTTGAAACAGGTTGATGGCGACATCTATCAACGAGTTGGATTCTGCACTATCAGTGCAAGGCGTGTAGAAGCTCCATTTCACCGTGGCGATCCTATGGTATCCGACCTGGAAGACTTTGCGTGGCCGGGCAGTGAACAAGTGCAGATCAGGATTGTGTAATCGGCATGGGAATGAATACTGCAATCGTTTAATATCACAGTCATTAAGCTAGGAACTTTCTGAATATTGTAATATGACCAAGATTGCTACTGTACCACTCTCGGTGTCAGTTGAACGTCTGCAAGCTTCAGGATTCGAAGGATGGAGTCAAAGAAGCCTGACGTATGAATGTCCTTCGGTTTAATAAGAACAGTCAGTGTAGCAGCCAGCCGCCTTGAATTTGGCACCCGGCAAATCGGAATGATTGGCCTTTGATATACGGTATGATCCAGGCGATGAATACGCTCTTCCGCACACCATGAGATAGATACTAGTAAAGAAATTAGATATGGAGATGACTGTAGGTTCTGCGAGCACTAAGGACCATCTTAGGTTTTATCACGTTACTGTCAGTCCCTCTTAGGCCCCTCAATCCGATCTGTGCCCATAAACTGATGCAACACCTTGGGCAACCTCACAATCCCCTCATCTGCATCCCATCCAATCTCCAACAACGCCGCAATAACTCTAGGCACCGCCAACACCGTCCCATTTACCGTCCACGGGAACCTCATCGTCCCATCCCCCGCGTCCCTCATCCTCGTCGCCAACCGTCGAGTCTGGTAATCCGTGCAGAAACTCACAGAGGCAATTTCTCCCCAAGCAGCGTCGTGGACTTCGTCTGGTGTTTCGCCCACCGCCCGGAAGGGGAAGAATGCTTCAATGGAGACTCTACGGGCTTCTCTGGCGCTGAGGTTGTGGACTGGCATGTCGAGGACACGGCATGTGAGGCCGAGGGCGCCGAGGATATCAGTTTGGATATCGATGATTTCGTCGAAGAAGTATTCCATCTCTTCCTCGTCTGGCTTCGTCCAGGCGTATAACTCCACGGTGGTGAACTCGTGCACGTTGTACCGTCCCTCCGTATTGGGCCTAGCCTCAGGCCTATAACATCTTGAAGCAGCGACCCTTCTGAGCGGCAACTCGTCCTCCGAGATTATTGTGTTTGCCCTCATTGCAGCCAGTGCAATATCGCTCGTCCTCGTCAGGCTCATCTCATGCACAGCACTAATCTCATCCTGTGCGATGTTGTAAATCTGCTGCTTACCGCTACTATCAAGGGGTTGATACCCGCAGGCGGCGGAGATCTGAGAGTAGACTAGGGATGGGGCCGTGACGGGAGTCCAGCCTTTGCGAGTTGCGAAGGTGAGAGCATAGGAGACGAGGGCTTGATCTAGGAGGGCGCCGGCGCCGACGAGGTAGTACCATCCCCGGCCGAATGCAGTGTCAGCGGAAGTAGAGTCGATGATGCCAAGCTGCTTTCCGATTTCGACATGATGAATAGGCTTTCCTTTGCTGTCCTTAATCTGAATAGTCTTTTCATCGGCGTTGACATGGCAGATAGGCTCAAACTCGGTCTTCGGTGTCTCCTTGCTTATAAGATCCGGCAACGCCAGCGCCAAATCCTCTATCTTGCTCATGATATCCTCCTCCACCTCTTCAACTTCGAGAAGTTTTGCCTTAATCTCCCTCGCTTCCTTGAGCGCTCCGTCAATGTTCTTCCCCTCTTCTTTCAGCACTAGAAGCTCCTTCTGTAAAGCATTTGCGCGTTCACGTAAAGATTTCGCAGCGTACTGCAGAGCCTGGTGATAGTACATGAGCTTGGTGATGCGGAATGGGTTGGAGGCGAGCTCGGGGCAGTTTCGTAAGAGGCAGGTTTGAGCGTAGAGTTTTGGGTTATCGCGGATATGGTATATGTCGAGGGTAGGCTTTGCAGCGATTGAAGGGCGATAGGGTGAGGAGTAGCATCTAGTGATTGGGATGCGAGGTATACGCTTGCATCGTCGGCATTTTATTATTATGCGATTCATTTTGAGTCGTTGCAGTAGTGAGTTGGTCGTCAGTGAGGTTCAGATTATTATGGAGTTTAGAGGTTAAGTTGTATACCTCTGAGTAATATTACACTAGGGCTGGCATCCAACAGGGCGCGAATGACCTGCGAGCGGGGCAAACAACAGTTTCAAAGGTGCTAGGGATGGATACTTAAGAAATATGCGCCAGGATGGCAGACCCTTTAAGCGACAGATTTTCAGTGCCCGGTAGAAATTATCAGATGGAGCAAACTACTGAACTGAACAGGTATTGCAATGCAAATTCTAACTCAGAATTATATCAGTGGCATCAGAAGAACAGATAATAGGTATATCGATAATGCGAATAATGGTGCTACAGCAAGTGAAAGTAATAACCACTTGGAGAAAGGTCCAAACTCTATTTCTGCACGATAACAAGTGCTCCAGTGAAGGCTGAAGCATTGATAAGGCGTCGATCAACAGGGTCTGGGCCTGTCTTCACTTTTGGTCTAGCGGAATATCATTGATAAGCGACCCCAGATAGAAATAATTACAGGCAGCCCCGCCCTTTTCCTTAGTGACCTCGACACTACAACACCCCGTATCTCATGCGCCTCAATTAAACAGCACGCGATATATACGGAATGACTCATGGATCCTGGTCGCAAGAGGATAGGCTCCATCGCAGAGTCGGCTACGTCGTCTAATCAGCGGAGTAAACGCGCAAAATACGCGCCTGTAGCTTGGTACGCGACCCATCTCTGTCCTGGGTACTGAGATTGAACTAACCTGAGTATTGTAGTAATGAGTGTAAGAAGAAGAAGCTCAAGTGTGTGAGGGACGAGGGCGATGAGATTTGTAAAAGATGTGATGTCAATAAAGTCGACTGCATCTTTGCGCCTACAGCCCAACCAGTAAAGGAAGATGCTGAGCCGTCGCGAAGACGCTCAACTCAAGAACCTCAGTGCGTATCTCACCCATCTCACAACGCATCACTAACAATCCACAGAACAGACGTCGGATCTCTAAGCCAACAAGTAATCGCCCTCCAAAACCAAGTCAACGCTCTCACATCAGCTCTCCAAGACGTATCCCAGCGTCTCCCGCACATAACCCTCTCCTCTACAAAGTCCACTCCCCAAGGCCACCCATCCACATACCGCAAAGACATCCGCAACGTACACAACGAGCCGCGCGAGCCTCAATTCGTCGGTCCCACGCGCTCAGCGTATAGTTTCCAGATCGCAGAGAACTCCCTCACTGGCATGGGAATAGAGCCAAACGCTACTGGGGCAAGCACGCCTGCTGAATCGCCTAGTGAGACTGAGCCCGTCGTCGAGAGTGAGCATCTCTCACCGGGGGTTGAAGATGTAGAGGTTCTGGCGAGTTTGGGGATTGCGGAGGTTCAGAGGCTGTTGGATGTTTATAATGAGGAGATTCAGAGTGTTTATCCGTTCATTGACGTTAATGAGTTGTCGACCAAGGCGGTCTCGGTATTTCAGACGCCAGGGGAGAATACGCTCAAGGATGTGCAGGCTATCAAGTTAGCGGTTGCTACGTCTGTTGCTATCGAGGCGCAGGGGTTGAATAATATCAGCAAGAAGTTGATTGATGAGGTTGAGCCTGTTATTTGCAAAATATCGGGCGAGGCCTTTATCGACATTCAAGAACTTCAACTCATGATCATGCTGGTAAGCCTCCTCCTACAACTTCCCTATTTACACTGACGTTACTGACGTTATCTAGAGCATATACTGGTTTCACTGTGGCGAAGAACTCCTCGCCTGGAGAGCCATCGGTAACGCCGGTCGCGAATGCCTCGAAATCGGTCTTCATCGCAAAACTTCACTCTTTGAAAACTTCAAGAACCCAGCAGAACGAGATTTAGCAGTTCGTTGCTTCTGGTGTGTATACATTCTAGACCGAAGGTGGAGTTACGGTACTAGTCTACCATTCGGCATTTCCGATCGGGACATCGATCCCCAATGTCCAGACCCCGTAAGTTCCCCTCATATACAGAGTAGAAGTGTATACTGACGATTCAAAGAGTGAGAAACATCCATACCTTCGATGCATGGTCTCCTACGCCAAGTTATGCTCCAAGGTCTGGGAGGATCTACCGCTTGATTCTTCACCGTTCACGGTTCCAAAGGATAAAGTCGACTTATTTGACTTTCTGACGCAGAAATGGATTCACTCTATACCTGAGGATTTACAGCTCGTGTATCCTCGACTCTCACAGGCTCCGCGTCACCAACCTCGAGTTTTACAACGCCTGAGAACGCTCCTTTATCTAAGAGGGAACTACATCCGAAACTTGGTTCTGCGACATCATGTCATGAGTGCTGAGAACTTACGCTCGGACATGCAGGGCGCTCAACTGGTTGTCAGTCTCGCGCAGGATACAATCCAGGTTCTAGTGAATCTCAACGAGACAAGTGACATATACGCTCGACAGAAAGCGACATTTAATTATTTCCTCCAAAGCGCTTTGGCAACGATCCTCCTAGCAGTATGTCACGGCCCAGATGTCTTTGCCGATCGGTGCAGACAAAGTTTCCAAGATGCAGTCCGTCTTTTGAAGAATTTATCTCAGCACGGACAACTAGGTCGACGACTATGGCGCTCGCTAAAAGGAACGATCCATCGCGCTCTATCGCTAGAATCCCCCATTACATCCACTGGAAACACAGCACTTGCGGAGATTCTGCAGCAGGAGACACCAGAGGTTCGACAGCAGCAGACGCTTGTTCCGACGAGTTGGCCGAGAAATGGACTGGGGAGTAATTTTATGGATGAGAATATGGCAGATATGTTTGGGCTAGAGACGGATCTGTTGAATTTGTTCAGTGCGTTTGAGCAGGATAATATGTTGAGGCCGGTGGGTCAGGTCAATGGGCTTGATCAGGGAGCTGCGGCATTGCCGGATCAGAATGGGGGTGTTGGGCAGGGTGATGATATGACTCGTTTCAATGGAGGATTCTAGTGTCACAGTTTGATGGAACTTATCGGGAACAAGACTGTAACGATACGATCAAGTATGAGTATCAAAGAGCGTGTTCATTGCCTAAGTATTTCGTACAAATTTGAGCCATACCCCAAGTCCCGTGCAATCCCATGAAAACATCGTGTCAAGACAATTTAGACCTCCAATCATAACGAGCAATTAAAGAAATTACCAATCTCTCCGATTTTTTACTATCACTTTCCAATTTATTTGTCATGGACTCCATCACGAAGACCTTCAACAACATCAAGGTCAACGACCGGAACCTCAAACTTGTACTTGCCACGGAAGACATAGTACGCAATACCAGAAAAGAGCCACCCAGACAATACAACGATGGAGTAGTTCATATTCTGTGGTGTGACTGGCATGGCAGATGGGAAAGTGCTAAAGATGACAACAACTGTAATCCATATCAAGCTGATGACATTGGCAGCTGGGCCAGCGATGCCTCCGAGCTTGAAAGGTCCAAAGCCATTCGAAGTCTGAATACTCTTCCTGGCAAAGAGCATAGCGACGATGGGGAAAGCATAGCTGACATACATGCCAATGATTGACATGGACAG
The DNA here is from genome assembly GCA_013396205.1 of Fusarium mundagurra. Taxonomy (NCBI): domain Eukaryota; kingdom Fungi; phylum Ascomycota; class Sordariomycetes; order Hypocreales; family Nectriaceae; genus Fusarium; species Fusarium mundagurra. Next base: position 11,207 of record JAAOAN010000383.1, on the reverse strand, counting down.
AATGGCATTGAAGGCAGTGGTGTTGCCGAGGTAGATGAGACCTAGCAGCATCTGAAGAACAATAACAACCACGACAGCGTAAACAGGGATCTGGAGACGCTTGTCAACCTTGCTGAGTTGTTTGTCAAATGGCGTTGACTTATCTCTCGCAAAAGCCCACAGCGTTCGCGACGTAGACGTAGTTCCAGCGACAGTGGCTGCAATGGCAGTGCACGTGATGATGAACGAGAGAACAGTGCAGCCCGCTCGACTCTTGGTAGCGTCAAGGAAGATCTGCATGAAAGGGAAGCCGGTAGGTGTTGCGAGAAGTTTCTCGAGGGGACCGGTTGAGAAGAGGAAGATGATGCAGTAGACGAGACCCATGAGGCCATTGATGGCTACACTGCCTACCATGGCGAGGGGAACATTACGGCTGGCATGGGGCATTTCTTCTGCTAAATGGCAGGCGGCGTCGTATCTGTTACGGTTAGATGGTGATGTAGTGAGTGTGATGGGGGAACATACCCGAGGAAGGGATACACAGCACTCAGGAGGCCGACTAGCCATGATACACCATCGTTGGCCCAGCCACTAGAGTTTGTGACCTCTGTAAAGACAAACGAAGCCGAGTTCTTGGGTGCCATGACACCGAGGACAACAACGATTGTAACGAAGCCGATGACATGAATGGCGCCTAGAGCCGTCAGTTCCGAAAGATCTCCCGCCAGCGGAAGTACTTACCCGACACGGTATTGATGTGCGGAAGAAGTCTGTCTCCCCAGATATTGAGAGCAAGCGCATAGACAAGAACAAGCCAGTAGAACAACATGCCCTGCCAACGTTCAGGGACATACGTCTCGTTGTTGACGATTATGAGGGCCTGCATCTGGAGACCAGCAGCAAAGGCAGCGGAGGATGTGAGAACAACTTGTCCGCCAATGCTGACCCAGCCTGTGATCCAGGACGCGGTCGATCGAATGGAACTGGGCGAAAGGGCAGCTACCCAGTGGTATTGACCTGTACCATTCCGACCGTTAGTCTCAATCTACAAGGGACGTGTCAGGAGGGGGATGTACTGACCTCCAGCTGTAGGATAAATCGAAGCGATTTCGCCAAGAGAACTCGCGATGCAGATTGAACATACTGCTGACAATAGACTTATGATGTTAGTGATGCTTGCTTCTGGGAGGCAGTAGACGGACTAGTTGTAGAAGAGACATGGTGCTCCGCCGGTGATGAGAGCCGTAGCGACGACAGAGGATAGAGCTTCCCACGTCGCCATGAGACAAACGCATAGAGCACAGAGAGAAAACAGAGAATACTGTCGTCGAAGTTCCTGCGTATGACCCAACTGCGCAAGACGCAGGGCATCATCGCTGGAAACTCGGGTATTACCCTCAAGACTCATGGCGTCCTTGTCAACAGCCACGTTAACTTTTTCAAGTTGGCCCATTTTGTCAAACAAAATAATAGTAATAATATTTATATAGTGAAATTTTCTGTCTGTTTTTTCAAGTTAGTGGAGCTATGGAAAGCACGGAAATGTTGTTCATATAAATCATTCTTGATAAGGGAAAAAGAGATATGAGAGCGGCCCTCCCCCCCTGCTGGCATATCACATCCTCTGCATCAAAACATACGCTAAACAGGGACCGTATCAAGAACGCGGGGAGAGCTAACTTGTTACGCAGTAGTGATTCTGTACAGGCTGCGTTATCACTTGACAAGGGTTGAGTGAGATAAGAGAGATTGCGCTTCCGCGTTCCGAGGGGCGTTCCGAGTGTAATGCTCGGAACGACACCTTCCGGGGTGTACTATTTGACAGCCCCAAAACATACACTTCTGCTGACATTGATTGAACCAACAAACCCATTGTCCTGAGTCTTTTTTGTCCAACCCATAACAATGGCTGCACCACATCCTCTGTCTGCCCTCACGGCGCGTGAGACTAACCTTGCTCGTGATATTGTCAAGGCGTCTCACCCCGGTGCGTTGCTGTTCTTTAGACAATCGTACCTGTTTGAGCCGCCTAAGGAAGAAGTCCTGAGATTTCTTGAGCTTGAACATTCTGGGTCCCTGACTACTGCTTCGCCGAGACCTGATCGCTGCGCGCAGGTTTTCTACGATGTCATTGGTGGAGACCAGAAGTCGGTTTACTATGAGTCTGTGGTTGATGTTACGAAGCGGAGTATCGTTGCGAAGGAGATTATCAGTGAGGAGCACCAGGCCAGTCTGACTATGTAAGTTTACCTGCTGCTTATGTTTGAATGTGAAGCTGATTTGTTAGGGCTGAGTTTGACATCGTCGTTGAGTCTTGCAAGAGATCCAAGCTGTTTCAGGATAAACTCAAGGAGATCAAGCTCCCCGAGGGTTTCGAGACAGTCATTGAGCCCTGGCCCTACGGTGCCCCAGATCTAGAAGATGGCAATACTCGCTACTTCCAGGCACTCGTCTTTGCGCGTGATGCTCGCAAGGGTCAAGACTCCAACTTTTACGCTTATCCCATGCCCTTGATCCCCGTCATGGACGCTGCTACCAAGGAGATCATCCGCATTGATGAGCCAGCTACTGGCGGTAAAGGTGATAGTCTTACTGGCAAGACGTATGCTACTGGGGCTATTGATCATTGTCAGAGCGCAGAGTATGTCCCTGAGCTTTTGGAAAATGGGACAAGGAAGGATTTGAAGCCCTTGATGGTTGTGCAGCCTCAAGGACCGAGTTTCTCGATTACAGAGGGGAATCTTATTCAGTGGCAGAAGTGGAGAATGAGGGTTACGTTTAATCCTCGTGAGGGAGCTGTCATCCACGATATTCGCTATGATGGCCGTCCTGTTTTGTACAGATTGAGCATCAGCGACATGGTGAGTTTGCTGAGCAACACTTTCGAGAAACATACTAACGCGTGTAGACTGTTCCTTATGCTGATCCTCGTCCACCATACCACCGCAAGCAAGCCTTTGACTTTGGCGACGGCGGTCTTGGCCACTGCGTCAATAACCTCACTCTCGGCTGCGACTGTCTCGGCGTGATCAAGGTAAGCCGAACCATAAACTCACTCAGTTCATGACTAACAACTCCAGTACTTTGATGGTGTCCTCACAGACGCAGATGGATCTGCGCAGGAAACCAAGAACGTTATCTGTCTGCACGAGCAAGACAACGGCATCGGCTGGAAACACACCGACTGGCGAACCGGCCGCGCCGTCGTAACCCGCCGCCGCGAACTCGTCATCCAATTCATCATCACCCTCGCCAACTACGAGTACGTCTTCAACTACAAGTTCGACCAAGCAGCCGGCATCGTCGTGGAGGCCCGCGCAACAGGTATCGTTTCCGTTGTAAACATGGACCCCGGCAAGACAGCACCCTGGGGAAACATCGTCAGCTCCGGCGCGCTGGCTCAAAACCATCAGCATGTTTTCTGCGTGCGCATCGACCCTTCTATCGACGGTCATGAAAACACCGTTGTGCAGGAGGAGAGTCTTCCGTTGAGAATGGACAAGAGGACGAATCCTAATGGAAACATGTATGAAGTGCGTCAGACGCAAATCACCACTTCTCAGGGCATCGACGCCGCGCCGTTTAGCAACAGGGTCTTCAAAGTGCAAAACCTGAACAAACTAAACCGTGTTTCGGGTAAACCAGTTGGATACAAGATCACTCCCCCACCAACACAACTCCTCCTCGCCGACCCGAACAGCACACAAGCCAAGCGCGCTTTGTTCGCAAAGAAGCACTTCTGGGTTACCAAGTACAAGGACCACGAGTTCTTTGCTGGCGGACGTTACACGCTGCTTAGCAAGAGTGAAGTCGGCGGTGTCAGCGACGCAGCTGATCGATGTGATGATGTGCTGAATCAGGATGTTGTGTGCTGGAGTGTGTTTGGACTTACGCATAATCCGAGGGTGGAGGATTGGCCAGTTATGCCGGTTGAGATGTTGCAGTTGCATATTTCGCCTTCGGATTTCTTTACGGGAAATCCTGCGCTTGATGTCCCGTCTGATAAGGATGTCGCGTCGAGGTTAACCAGCGGGTGCTGCAAGGAGGAGGGACCAAAGCTGTGAGGACATTGGGAGTGACATGGTATAGCGTGAGATTGTAAATCAGTGTTTGCATTATTTTAGCAGGAATAGGATTTCTTTGAGAGAACTACCGGCTGCTGATTGTACCGTGAAACGATTCCGGTAGTGAATATGTTGAAACAAAACATTTGTATATTCTTTGTGATATTTACCCTAGAGTAATGACAAATTGACGATTGCGGGTCTGACGCGAGATTTATCACACGTAAAACCCACCAATTACTCCAATCAAGTTAGAGCTTATTACGCGTCTGTTATACCGAAGCTCACCCATGACAAATAAATGTCAGATGAGGATAGCTACATTCCCCTCCCACGCAATTATCGTCACGGATCTCGGCCTTTCTCTCTTGGCACTCAACTACCGACCCGCCAAGTCTCCTCTGTATCACGGATAACGGGCCGCTGGAGATTACGGAGATATAGCCTTGATTGCCCCGTGCCCATCTGCGTGATTTATTTCGTCCACTAACTCTGCACCATCGGAATCGCCACTGCGGTTCCGAGTCCATAGCCGCGGCCCAATCGGAAGACTCGTATCTCTCCATCACATTGCGGCTCCTGCTGAATAGTGGCACTTGATACTACATTATCGTATATTTCTTTCAGTAACTGAAACGGCTCAAGCAGGGCGGTGGATTAGAAATACGTAAGATAGAGAGATGATCTGACTGCGGTGAAGTAATGACTAAGAAAATGAGGAGTTTGTGAGACCCTGGATTATGCATAACCCCTCATGTAACATGGCCAGTGCTATACCGGAACATAACATCCTGGATTCCGAGTGAAATGGTCGTCGTAATGTACATAAGTAATATGCATGCGGTTTCACTGCGCTTCTCTTCTCTTACCTGCGTGTTATCGATTTCTAGCGGTCTGATAAGATCTTGATAAGTGGATATCATTATCATTTTATACGCGAAATACAAACTCAATATGGCGGAACTCACCATTACCGGCGCAGGTGGTCGCAAGATCACACGTACGCTACACTCACGACTTACCATTACGTGCATCTTTCTCACTGACTCTCACAGTCCCCACCGGCCTCTTCATCGACAACACCTTCACCCCCGCAGAAGCCGACAGAACCATTATAATCGAGAATCCCACCACAGCCTCCCCCATCGGCCCCGTCTCCGCCGCCCAGACCTCCGACGTCGACCGCGCTGTACTCTCTTCACGCAAGGCGTCAGCCACGTGGAAGACTACACCTCCCCAGGAACGACGTCGTCTGCTGAATAAGCTCGCTGATCTTATTGAGCGCGATGTCCAAGACTTTGCGTCCATTGAGGCTGTCGATGCGGGAATGTTGTTTAACATGTCTATGGGGATGAGTGTTCCTCAAGCTGCTGAGACGTGTAGATATTTCGCGGGATGGGCGGATAAACTCGATGGCCAGAGTATTGACTATGAGAGCGGTCTTGCGTATACCAAACGAGAGCCAATTGGTGTTTGTGCGGCTGTTGTACCTTGGAACACTCCTCTGTAAGTCACCTCCCTTCTCAATTTACTGTCTCTGTACTAACAAGTACAGCATGATCACCTCATGGAAGCTAGCCCCCGCCCTCGCAGCCGGCAACACCCTCATCATCAAAACCCCCGAGCTAGCCCCCCTCTACGGCCAAAAACTCGGCCAACTCATCGTCGAAGCCGGCTTCCCCCCCGGCGTAGTCAACATCCTCTGCGGTCTCGGCACTGTCGCAGGCCAAGCGCTCGCCGACCACCACGAAGTCCGCAAGCTCTCCTTCACCGGCAGCGTCGGCGTCGGGCGCACCATCCTCGCCAGCGCTGCAAAGTCAAACCTCAAGCGCGTGACGCTCGAGCTCGGCGGTAAAGGCCCTAGTATTATCTTCTCGGATGCGGACTGGGAGAATGCGCTTATGTGGTCTGCTATGGGGATTACGACGCATAATGGGCAGATTTGTGCGGCGGGGAGTAGGATTTATGTGCAGGAGGATATTTATGATAAGTTCGTAGAGGAGTTTTCCAAGAGGACGAGGGATGCTGTTATGGGTGATCCTTTGTTGCAGGAGACAATGAAGGGACCTGTGATTAGCTCAACGCAAAAGGAGAGGATCATGGGCTTCATAGCAAAGGCTAACTCAGAGGGAACACAAGTTCTCCACGGGGGCTCTCAAACACACGACTCAAAGGGGCACTTCGTCCCCAACACAGCATACGTCAATGTCTCGCCGTCAGCCAGCATCATCCGCGAAGAAGTCTTCGGACCAGTCGCCAGCATTGCCAAGTTCAAGACGGAGCAAGAAGTCATCGATCTCGCCAACGACAACGTCTACGGCCTAGCTGCTTCAGTGTTCACAAATGACATCAGCAAGGCGATCCGCGTGTCAGACAAGATTGAGTGCGGATTGGTCTGTGTTAATTCCTGGGGAAGCGTTAATGCGAATACACCGTTTGGCGGGATTAAGCAGAGCGGATTTGGGCGGGAGAATGGCGAGGATGCGCTGCATGATTGGACGCAGGTCAAGTGTGTCAAGGTCAATGTTTTTAAGCTGTAGATATTGACGCAAGTATTACTACTACTAAATAAGAGATTGCTATGAAAGTGCTGTAATGTCCTGTTTTGGTGTTTGTGGTGACTTCCTCTTGCGGCATGATGAGAAACTACCGATTTCGGAAGTAAACTCACTAATTCCTCATCAAGTACTTACCCGACACTAAGAGATTGAACTAAAAAGGCTCGGCTCGCTTCGCTATCAATTGACGCGTGCGTCTCTCGTTATCTCCTCATTCTTCGGAACCAGATAGCCCGGAACGAGAGCATTCCGAGTGTCACCATCGGCATCACAAATGCTCCTCCATGACTCGAATGCTTGTTCATCACAATTCTTATCAGTTTCATTTCTATCCGTTCCGGTCGGAACCTTTGAGGCATTAGTCAATGCTGTATCATTGCAGAAAGACCACGTAATGCTTTATTGACTTGTTGCGAGGCTCGTATCAGATTCAGATTATCCCTATCTGCGTTCCCGTTTGTTCTCTGTTATTGCACGGCAGTTCATCATGGTCTCTTCACCTGACTGTCACACGAGATCCTCTATACTCAGAAACATACAACTTGGCAAGTTTCTTTCGCATCTACTCAGGACCATTGAGTCACGAGAAAGTCGAGATGTCGTCCTCTTATTTGCTGGCGAGGCTGTACGCCTGGTCACTTTGATCATGGACCTGTTAGCATCATACCTCCAAAAGCTTCAAAGCAAGAGACTCAAAGGCCTCTCCAAGTCATTCTTCAAGATATCTCATATCAACTCGATGGCTACGTCAACAACGCGAGCCGCAAACTGTTCAAGGGCACTTTGTGCGATGCTTGATGAATGGCAGATCATGAATCGCCTCTTCGGCGTCTTGGACATGTGGAAGGCATCCCGAGATCTCATCAAACGCATCTCCGTCGAGCGGTCCACGGGAAAACCTGTGAACAAGATGGACATAGGAATTCAAGCCTTGCAGATCTTCTGCCTCAGCTCCTTCCACGTCTCCGAAGCAATTAGCTTCTTATCCTCCAAAGGAATTCTCAAACGCTCAGCCAAATCAGAAGAAGATTTGACATTCCTCACAATCCGCTCCTGGGCGGCGTTTACAATGATTGAGATAGGTCGTTTGTCACTGGAGTGGATGAATACAGTGCAGGACAAGGAGAAACTGGCTACAAAGACATGGAAGGCAAAGTGGAAGAGCGATATGCTTCAGAATGTGGCTTGGGCTATTGTTGCTACTCATTGGGGTCTGAGAGACGGTTTGATACCCGAGGCTTTTGTTTCGCCGCTGGCGGTGTTTGCGACGTGGAGTTTGGTCAAAGATGCTTGGAAGAACGCGGCTTGATCCTCATTATACATCATTTAGGTGACATAGATGAAGTTGAGACCTAGGGCTGGGGGCATATATCATCACATAGAAACGAGTATAGTTTTTAAGTGGCAGCATAATGCAAGCGAAGCATGACTGCAAGCTACCGAAGAAGCATCGCGATCTCTATATCCGTATTTCCAATTGTAACCAAAATCTTGATTTCGCTGTTGACAGCTTGCTTTGCCTTCTGGTCGGAAATATTGCGAAAGTTCCGATGACTTTATGGTGCCTGTGATTGGCTGTTTGACTTCTCGTTGAAAGTTCGGTTGTCGGAAAACGATTCCGCTCGATACTCGGGCCATGAGAAAATTCGCGATGGCTTCAAAATGATATAATATTCTTTCAAGATTACTGAATACTTGCAGATCATCAAATGAACTTCAGTATTAGACACAATGGCTGATATCGACATCGTGACCAACGAGTCCATTCTGGACGAAGCTCTTCTCACAACAGACTCTCCCATCATCGACTCAACAGACCTCATAGTTCTTCTTTCCCTACTCCTCGGAGCAATTGTCTATTTCTCCAACGGTAAACTACAAAACCTATTCCTCCCAAAACCCATCACATCAGAAGAAACAACAGCTTCAAAAGAACATAGTCTTCGAAGCATCTCTCACATCTGCAACACCACCGGCAAAAACTGCATCATCTTCTACGGCTCACAAACCGGCACCGCAGAGAACTACGCTCAAAAACTAGCAAGAGAAGCTAGTTCTCGCTATGGTCTCGATCCCATGGTCGCTGATCTTGAGGAGTATGACTACAATGATCTTTCTGAACTGTCAGAGCAGGTTGTTCTGATGTTTGTACTTGCTACGTACGGCGAGGGCGAACCTACGGATAACGCTCAGGACTTTTATACCTACATCACTGGCGGTGAAGATGGGGAACAGCCGGATGTTGATCTTCAGAACGTCAAGTATGTTGCGTTTGGTCTGGGGAATAGCACCTATGAGCACTATAACGCTATGGTGAGACGCGTGTCCAAAGCACTGGATGGACTAGGTGCGAAGAATCTTGCTATTGTTGGGGAAGCTGATGATGCAGCTGGGACTACTGAAGAGGACTTTTTGGCGTGGAAGCAGGATATGTGGCCGAAGCTTGTTCAAGAGTTTGGGCTTCAGGAGAGAGATGTTGCTTATGAGTCGACATTTGGTGTTCTGGAAAGAGATGATCTGGATGCGAACTCACCTGGTGTTTTTCTCGGCGAAGTAAACGCGGATCATCTTGATACAAGCTCAGCAAACCGTCAGTTCAACAACACGAATCCTTACGTCGCTAACATCACTGAGTCTCGCGAGGTATTCACCTCCAAGGATCGAAACTGCATCCACATGGAGATCGATCTCGGTGACTCAGGTCTATCCTATGAGACGGGTGATCACGTCGCTATCTGGCCTACCAACTCCGAAGAACAAGTCACCCAACTTCTCAGCATTCTTGGTTTGACTGAGACGAAGGATACGGTTATTTCGATCGCCAGTCGGGAAGCAACAGCAAAGTCACCCGTTCCTACACCGACGACATATGCTACTGCGCTGCGATATTATCTTGAGATCGCTGGACCTGTGTCTCGAGAGTTCATCAACGTCATTGCCGCTTTCGCGCCTACTGACGCTGCGAAGGCTGAAGCGACGAAGCTGGGTGGTGACAAGGTGTATTTCCATGAGAAGATCAGTCAGAAATGTCTTTCACTTGCTCAGGTGTTGAGTATGCTCAGCGGTGGCCTACCATGGCCCAAGTTACCCTTCTCGGCTATCGTCGAAGGGCTCAGCAAACTTCAACCGCGATACTACTCCATCTCCTCATCATCTCTCGTCCAACCCTCACTCGTTTCCATCACCGCCGCCGTTGAATCAGCCGAGATTCAAGGCCGGCCTGGTATCTTCAAGGGCGTCGCAACGAACTACCTTCTCTCTCTCAAACAGGCTCAAAATCAGGAGTCTCAATCACAAGAGTATCAATTGAATGGTCCACGGGAGGAGTACACTGGCTTCAAAGCACCAATTCATCTTCGCAAGTCCAACTTCAAACTCCCCAATGATTCATCTCGACCTGTCATCATGATCGGTCCAGGAACTGGTGTTGCTCCATTCAGAGGTTTCGTGCAGGAGCGAGCTGCTTTGAAGAAGCAGGGGAAGAATGTTGGAAAGACTTTGTTATTCTTTGGATGTAGACGACGTGATGAAGATTACATCTACGAGTCAGAGTGGCGGGTAAGTTGATGGTGTCTCGGTTTCTCACCAACTCTGCTAACTTATACCAGGATCATAAAAACACCCTCGGCGAAAGCTTCGGTATGCAGGTTGCATTCTCAAGAGAGACCAGGCGAAAGGTGTATGTGCAGCACCTCATCAAAACTCACGCCAAAGAGGTGATAGATATGATTGATGACGGAGCGATTGTCTACGTTTGTGGCGACGCAAAGCATATGGCTAGGGATGTGAACTCAACACTCATCTCAATCTGGGCCGAACAGCGGAATATTTCCTTTGACAGTGCAACAGAGAAGGTGAAGGGCCTAAGGAATACTGCGAGATATCAGGTAAGCATTTCACATCTAGGGTTGACACCGTTACTAACATCTCGAAGGAGGATATCTGGTAGATACGACGGTATAACAACATTCTTAGACATATTGCCAGGTTTAAAAAGTTCCTAGATTAATATGATATTAAACTATTATGCCATTTATTTCTATATCGATTATATAATCCTGATCTGCACGTAGGTATCCATCAGGGAATCTATTTCGTGTGTTGACTGGAACAATCTTTCTAAATTATGACTCCTTTGGACCCTTCTCCTTGGGCTCTTACTTCCACTCCCCAACCCTCTCCCTTGCATCTTGTTTTCCATAACTTATTGACACTTCATCCGTTCTTCTAATCCCACTGATAACATTCTGAGTCTTTGTATCGCGTAGTATACTTTCGTCGCTGGCATTTGCATTATACGCAATGACTGTTCTGTTTGATGGTCCGCTGTCGCCAATTGTTTCTGTGCCAGGCATTGAGCCGTTCCCGTATTTCCGGCCGCTGTGATTGCCGTACATGGGGAGCTTGTAGGAACTCGCTGCGCCGGAGCTGTCACCTTTGCTGCCGTCTCTGAAGCGCACGTAGGGAGGGCGGAGAACGGGGATGGATGAGCACAGTATCGTTACGGTGCTTTCGGTCGCGGGCCAGATGAGCATGTCGACTGTATCGTCTGCAAGAGTCGGTAAACTGTGTAGCGGCAAGAGAATGAGACCTACAACCCTAACCC